>PVJO010011004.1:0-47500 GCA_004026905.1 Hystrix cristata
TTTTTTCTATCCATGTTGTCACAACCACTATGCCTTCTGCTGTCTCAGAGCCCAAAGATGATGCTTTGAAGGATAATTCTTTCATCACAGACTCCAGCACTACAAACGTAATGGGCTTCCTTGGCTTCTCTAATTTTCTTCGCTTACTTGGTGGTGACTGAAAGAAAAAAGAAGTCATGGAGAAGAGAAAGAAGTTATCTAAATAATACAACCCCATGCATTATAATGGACTCAACTAGGGAAATTTCCAGAACTTCTGCTATCAATCACAGAGCACTAAAAGCACAAAGGCCTTTGCACATATTATTTCCAGAACTTAAAACTCCTCAATATACTTTTACCATGTGTCCATTTTACAAAAGGGGAAACTAAGATACAGAAACGCTATGTAATCACACTTCAAGATCACACAGCAGGGTTGGGATTAGAACCTGAAACCCAAGTTCTTTCCAAACATACCACCCCGCCTCTGTCCCAGCTCTCTGTACTGAACTCTTCCAAATGCTCGATGTCCTGACCTGTCTGTTGTGCCCAAAGAAGGTTTATACAATTATCTAAATGATAACTCAAAGACCCTGGGGGTACAAGGCTCTTTTCTACAAAAAACTGAATGCTATAAAAGCACCAATTTTCAGTTTGGGTTTATACTTGCTGAAGTTTGCAATGAAGCAGCCAGTGAACCACAGCTTGTGAAATCACATGCTAGGAATGACGGGGCCACCGACATCACATGCATGGAAGAGGAGAAGTGCTGAGTCTTGGCTGGGCGGGTTCCCAGAGGACATCAGTACTGATGAGAACACTGGATTGAGAGCAGGTGCCGTGAAAATCCAGACTGTTACGGTCCATTCTAGCTCAGGCTCGGAAGGTGAATTACACCTTACCCACTAGAGGGACTCAAGTTCCATTGGAAAAATTAAATGGCACCACTGTACTATAATTTATTTCTTTAAAGTAAAAATTTTCTAAAATAGAATCTTTTAAAAAAACAACTCTTGGCTAAATTCACATATATTAAAATACTGTTTTAAAAGACAGTTGTTCTTGTTGGCGAAATTAAAACTTGTGAAAATTAAGACAATTCTAAGGTCAGGGGCAAACTGAGCAGGCAAGAATAATAAGGAAAAAGGCTCAAAAAGAGAAAATACTAGCCAGGTCTGAAGGGCTGGGATTAAGGAATCCCTTGTAACTGCAGCTGCTGACTGCACCTGCAGCTGGTGAGGCGAACAGGGCACATGCACATGCTCAGCCAGCTCCAGTTACTCGGCGAGGCCTTGTAGGAGCCAGCCAGCAGCTTCACACACAGAAGAAAATAGCCAGTTTATACTAATCTAAGACATTTTTAAAGTAATACCATAAACAACTTCTCTTTTTAAAAATCTGTATTTTTTCCCTCCTCACCCCCTCTCCTTTTTTTTTTTAAATTTTGCAGTGTTGGGACTGGAACTCAGGACCTCATGCACAGTAGGCAAGCACTCTACCACTGAGCTATATACCTCCAGCCGTACATTTTCTCTGTACCAGAAATTAACCGGTAACAACAACAACAGAAAATTAAAGACATTAGAACACAAGCTTAGAAGAAAAAGACTCAAACCAAACGATATGTATGTAAGAAATCTGCTTACACATTGCTTGACGAATGAATAGTGAACTCTGAAGATTTGTCTAAGCCTAAACTTGTTCAAGTATGTTTCAGAAAAGATGAGACCGATTCAACATTGACATTATGACAGCTGTATTATAATTACTCAATCACCCAGCATAAAAGACATAATTCCTAGAGTCTACTGAGGAGCTTTGCATTATGGAGTTTGAAAGAAGATTTACACTAAACTGGAAAGGAAGAAAGATGGTGGTGTGGGGAGGATGATGAAGTCAGAAAATCAGATTCTCCATTCCACTTCCCAACATCCAAGGCTGTTACTATGGTGAGCTCGCTGCGACAGGGCCATCCGTGTCAGCCCACCAAGCACACCAAAAGTCACCTTCAGGTATGACACGAGGACAGCACTTCACTAGCTCTTCTACCTCTTCTTACACATAGTAGTCATTTGTGCTGGCAAATTACAACCAGCAAAATAAAGCTATTACCTTTCTCACTTGTCATGCTAGTGCTAGACTATAATACTCTTTCCCCAAAAGTCAGAATGGACTTTTCACTATTTCTACAAATTAAAAAAAGAAAGCGCATTTTCATCGAACCTAATGAGACTTCTATCAAGGATCTGCTTTCAAAGAAACGAGGGAATCAGGATGAAATAGACAACTCATTATCTTGCTACCTTAAAACTACATTGCAAATTTCTCTATCTCAAATGTGGCTTCCTCACCTTGCATCCTGGCCCCAAACTTTGCCATGTACAATGAGCAATCAACAAATGTGTCTTTTTGGGGGGGCGGGGGGCGATGCTAGCAATGGAACTCAGGGCCTTGCATATGCTAAGAACATACTCCACAATCAAGCTACCCCCAAGCGCTAACCATGGTGCATTTCTGAAGATTTCTAATGAGCTGCCTTAATACAGAGTCACTATACATACTCTCATGATTGTTCCGAACTAAGTTTTACTCTACTATAGAAATCAGTCACTAAGAGACTGATAATTTATACTCTAAAAATTCTCCAGTAAGATTTTTAAATGATTAAACGTTACTTACATATGGCCTATAACAATCATTCCAGTTGCCCTCTTGTTTACATTAGAAATCCCAAGTGGGCAGGGTAAAATGCAAGATCAAGTCTTAAGACTTACAATTACAGTCAACCATTCAAGTCCATCCTTGATATTAGGTCATTTTATATTGTGCCACAAACACTAGGTAAAGAGAAGCTGATTTTCCTCAGTTAAAATGATCTTATGTTGTTAATAATATGCTTGTAATTTCAAACCACAAATATTTAATGAGTTTTGTTTTGTTTTGTTTTTAGTAGATCAAACCCAGGGCCTTGTACATGTACCACCCAAAATTACAATGTAAAAGAAGTCTAGTGAGGAGCTGTAAGTAGTTCAGGGAATATATAGGTTTTGTGTCTTTTGAACTGCAAGGAGTCGAGGAATAACAACCAACAGGGCAACAGCTTCCACTGTTAATTTGTTACAATGCTTAAGACACAGTAAAGCCATAGGTTAGTCAAAAACAGTTACTAAGTGCTGGGGATTTGGCTCAGCGGTTAAAGTGCTTGCCTTGCAAGCACAAGGACCCGAGTTCAATCCCCAGCACCAAAAAAAAAAAAAAAAAAACAGTTACTAAGTGTTAAAATACTCTTTATTTAGCAGAGCTGCCTATAATTTTTTTCAAAATCTTTAATATTTACATTTCAGTGGTGCTGAGGAGGTATAGAGTACTTGTGCATCAAGCACAAGGCTCTAGGTTTATTCCCTAGCTCTACATAAAAATAAAATAAAACAGATCTCAGTGTAAACAGTCAAGAGACTTTCAAATGAAGTGTAAGTTGACACAAACCAGTGATACATTGGCTGTACAGCCAAAGCTCTGCTAAGACCTACAATGAAGGCACAGGCAGCACAAAATCATTATGCTCTCCCTCCAATCTTCAGAAAGAGAAGACAGCCATTTGCTAGACAGCTACTGAGCATGGAGCTATCGCCCTCTTGTTTTGGAAAGCAGTTTCTAGAATGGCCTTGAGGGGAAAGGAGTGCTCTTGGCCATTGCACGGGGGGCCTCTACTGCTCTGCCACTCTCTGAGTGGCTGCTACTCCAGCTCCTCAGGAAACCAGCCGAATGCCTGCGGGGGGGGGTGTCACTCAGTGTAGGCCACATTACCTGGAGAAACAGCCTAGGTGCCAACGCTGACACCAGGCAGGGACACAGACAAGTGGTACACCAGGAAGGTGAGCCAGACTATCTCACTAGGGTGTCTGATCCAAATGGGAACTGGAGGACCGACTACCTTGCTGCCTAAGGGTGCAGCTTTCTTATCAACACCTAGTAGACTTTTTGTTATCTTAGTCTGTCCTGAAATCATCTCCGGAATATATGTACAAACGGTAAATGGTTTAAAAAGCAAAGGAAAGCCAGACTCAGAAAGGTATCACACCACATTTTCATTAATAGGTGGAATCTAGAAAAGATCATATGAAAGTAGAAGGGAGACTATTACTAGACAAGAGAAACGCATAAAGAAGGATGAGTGGAGGGAAGAGAAGTTATTACATCGTTACGAGATCATGACATTGATGTGAATTTATTGAGGTGAAAAAGTGCCCACTACACTCTATTAAAAGTGAAACAGCAGGTTACGAAACAATTTTTTTATTTTCAAAAATGCATCAATATGGGCTGGGGATTTAGCTCAGTGGTTAGAGTGCTTGCCTTGCAAGCACAAGGCCCTGAGTTCGATCCCCGGCACCACAAAAAAAAAAAAAAGAAAAAAAAAAAAAAGAAACGGAATTATGGGGGGAAAGGAACAAAGGGACAAGAGAAATAAAAAATGGAAGAAAAAAATGAAAACAAAGCTTTTGTAAATAAGGAGAGAGGTGGAGGTGAAGGGAGGGGAGGGGAATGAGAAAAAAAAAAAAAGAAGCAACAAGATATATCATGTACAGGTACAAATCCCCTTGATGAATGTTATCACTATGTACATCAAAAATGTACCATTAAAGCTGGGGATTTAACTCAGTGGTCAAAGTGCTTGCCTAGCAAGTGCAACGCCGAGTTCAAACCCCAGCACACACACACACACACACACACACAGACACACAGACACACACACACACACACACACACAAATAAATAAATAAAATGTACCATTAAAATAAAATTAATTTTTAAAAATTTAAAAAAAAGAAACAGAATTATGGAACTGAAACTATCTAAAGATAATAAACCAAGACATAAATATAAAAATAAAGCACTACCTAATAGCACTTACTATGATGATGGAAATGTTCCATATCTGCATTGTCCCAAATAATAACTTCTAGCCACATGTGGCTATTAAGCGTTTGAAATATAGCAAATGAGACTGAAAAACTAATTTTGTCTTTTATTCTTTTTTTTTTTTAAAAACCATGCTGTCACCAAGATGCACCATGTACAGGTACAAAATAAATGCAATGAATGTGACCATTACATGTAAAATGTACCAATACATGTTCTTGGTTAAAAAAACAAAAAACAAAAAACAAAAAACAAAAAAAAAAACCCCAAAAAACCATGCTGTTAATTAAACCCAGGGTCTCTCACATGCTAGGCAAGAACCCTACCACTGAGTTACACCCCTCCTTTTAATTTTATTTTGAGGCAAGGTCGCATTAAGTTGCCCAGGCTGGCCTAAAACTTTATCGTCCTGCCTCAGTCTCTCAATTTTATTCACTTTTAACTTAAGGCATAATGTGTGGCTACTGGCTGTCACAGTGAAAAGCACAGATGAAGAGGGCATGGAGGGAGCCACAGAAACAGAGAGGCTAATGGAACAGCTTCTCTCTGGGGACTACTTTTCTCATAAAATCTTCAGCACTGTGTGATGCGTAACTTTCTGTATGCATTACTTAAACAAAAATAAAAGGCTGGAGATATAGCTCAGTGGTAGAACGAATGCCTAGCATGTATAAAGCCCCAGGTTCAATCCCCAGTACTGCAAAAATAATTTTTTAAATTTAATTTTAGAAGAGAAAGAAAACCTTGAATTACATTCTCAAAACTGCTAACAGTGATTATCACTGGATGGTAGGTTTGTAGTGATTTTTCGTTTCTTCCTTTAAGAAAAACAAAAACAAAAACCATCTGGCAAGAAGCCATGTAGTATCTCGTAGGCAGCAAGGTCCTGAGTTCGATCCCCAGTAGCAAAAAAAAAAAAAAAAAAGAAGCCATGTAATAGTTTCAATAGTGTCTAGCTATTAAAAAAAAAAAATCAGAGCCAGGCATAGTAGCACACACCTGTAGTCCCAGCACTTGGGAGGCTGAAGCAGGAGGATCACTGCAATTTCAAGGCCAGCCTGGGCCACACAGCCAGATCCTGTCTCAAAAAAATCAAACAAAAAAATCGGCTGGGGATTTAGCTCAGTGATTAGAGTGCTTGCCTTGCAAGCACAAGGGCCTGAGTTCGATCCCCGGCACCACAAAAATCAACCTACTTTTCAAAGTACAAAAATACTCCATTTTGGATGACATTCAAAATAACTATGTAAGGGTTGGGGATTTAGCTCAACCCTGAGTTCAATCCCCAGCATGCGGGGCGTGGAGGTGGGGGCTGGCTAGAAGCACTTACCAAAAGAAAAGGCCTAAAACCTGACAACTGATAAAAGCAGATTGGCAGTGGCTAAAATGAGAGGCTCAAAGTTCAACCTGATGTCTGCCCCCAACTGGCAACCCTATGGCATCTCCTGGGAATCCCTCAGCTATCTGGAACTGGCTCAAAAACTGCGGAGCAGTAAGTAGAACACTATCAGGAAACCCCAGCTCTGACACCCACAAAGTTACCTAATTAATTTGATCCCTCCCCTCCATCTGGTCTCTAAAAAGGCTTCTGGTTATTATTCCCTAGACAGGAAAATTCTAGGCCTAAGGGAAATGCCTTTAACACAGGGGAATATTTTTTTAAACCCAGAATTCCTGGGCAATGCTCATACCAGGAGTATATCATTTACTTACTAGAGCTCCACCCCTCCATGTTTTTAACAGGTCAAACTTCCTTAAAGCAGGAAAGCAAAGCTAAAATAATGCCTGGAGCAATTAAGAAAACTGGGACAAAGAGGCTTTCCAAGTGACTTTTTAGAAGCCTGTAAAGAACAGTCCTCACAACACACTTCCTATATTCATCATCAGCCAGAAGAGATGGTACAGAAATTCCACCAACACTAGGACCTGTCTTTTTGTTGCTAAAATAAATCCAGACAATGGCAATGGGCTTAGTGTAGGCACTTGAATCACCAGTGGATTAGCATTTTTCAGCATTCAGCACCAACAGAAACAAGTCAGTAGGCCTGGGGTAAGTGAAAACATAGGTTGCCATAGTAACTTGCACATTTACCCTAAAATGGCGAGGGTGGTGGGGAAGTAGGTCAATATTTCTGCTTAACTAGCTCTATTCCTTAGTTGCTTCTCCTTGTCTAAAACAGCACCTTCTTCCTTCCCTACCCCAACAGGAGCAAGATGGGGGAAAACAAGGTGAGCTCTTCAAAAAAGCAGATTGTGGGAGGGGTCTAGGCAGAGGGAAGGGAACCTGAAAGAAGGCCAACTCAAAACCTTACCAATCTCACAAGCAGCCTGGGACTACCCCCAGGGAGAGCAGCTGCTGATCAAGGGCACCAGTGTGCGGAAACTATTGCTGGGTTACTACAAATCAGAAACAACCACTTTTGCCCAGCAGTATAAGTGCGTCTAATGGACCACTCGGGAGTGTGTTATTAACAGCTCAGGGTGGCAGCTGCAGTGGGAAGGGGAAATACTCTCTCACACGGGAGAAACCCGAAGCCCCAGCAGAGGCACTCTCTGCTGGTTGGAAACTATGAACACAACTACAGGGTACACTAAATGACGGGAAGGAGGCTTAGGGGTCCTTTTCAAAATAAGCCGATTTTGCTCAGGCAGAGACATGGTGCTCTTTGACACTCAAGGGCAGAGAGAGCAGCTGGTCTGCGCTGGGCACAGTGCAGAGCTCATTGCCAGCCCTCCAGCTGCAGTGCCAACAGCAAGTGTGAGCAGCAGGCTGAGCAAGAAGCCTTTGCAACCAGGAGCCGCTCCACTCTTCTGCAGCTGTCGGGTCTGCACAGGGGTAGCTAACACGGGGCACTGCTAACGACCTTATCCATCTGGTACGAAGGTGCTGGTACTCTCAAAGACAACAGAAAGGGTGATCCTTTAAGGGGGTCAAAAGAGCAGGCATCTTTTTATCCTGTGACTATTTCAAACACTTTTTTTTTTTTTTTTTTGAGACTGGGTCTTGATATGCAGTCCAGGCCAGCCTCGAACTCACAGCAATCCTCCTGCCTCAGCTTCCCAAGCTGGTTTTGTAGACAGACATGAGCCACCATACCTGGTTTCAAATGCTTATTTCTAAGTACCCTACTGCAGAAGTGAGTCTAGGCTCCCATGGGAACTAACGGATGGAGGTGGGTCAATCCAGTGGCTCACCTAGCAGAATGGAGGAAGGACAGCTCAGTCTCTAATATGAGTTCGAGTTTTCAGAAACAAGGCAGCGGCTGCCAACTGTACCCTGGTGCTTCCACACATCTCTACCCCTCTGCTCTACAAGAACAGAGAGAGAGACATCGCAGCATGTAAAGTGGCTTTAGAAACCAAGAACTGCCAAGAGCTTGGAAGAGCAGCTTCCAGAACAAGTCTGCTGTATGGATTGGGAATGAAATCCTGCAGAAGCAAGTCCTAAGCCTCAACGAGTACAACGGGAAGGGACACATGCTGAGCATAAACTCAGAGTGGGTGGCCTTACACAATTAAAAAGTCAGCCAGATGTGGGGGCACATGCCTGTAATCCAGTACTGGATAGGATAACACACACACACACACACACACACACACACACACAGCCAAAGAAGTCAGTCATTGGTGCACGGAGAGAAATGTGAGAACAAAGATGCTGTTGTATTACCACTTCCTAGCACAGCCCTGAAAACCATTCAGTCTGGCCAGCTCAGAGGTAGTTTGCCCGTTTATACAATAGTATGGAAGAGAGAAAGACCTGTGAACAAATCATTTTTAAAAACTTTTTTATTCCAGCATACAAAGCAAGGAGAATAGGATAATGCCCAATCATTCATCTTTAAAACTGGTTAATATTCTAGTGCTAATCTTAAAAAGCCAAAAAGAATCCTCCACTTGAATGATCCCTCAGTGTCAACACATCAAAAGGCCATGTTTACCCTACTACTGTGAGGACTTGAGCTCCAATACTGGAGTGGGGCTGAGGCTGAGGGACAACATCAAAACTTCTAACTTCACCAGGAACCTCAAGGGGCAGCTACTGAAAGGAAAGGAGCAGTGGTACAGAAAAAGAAACAGACCTTAATTTCAATTCCTGAGGAATGCCCAGTAGAATAGTCACAAGCCATATTACCTGTATTTCTAATTCCTAAAAGATGCATTTCTGTCTGCCGAGTAAGAATCACGGTGCTCTACAAACCCCATGAGGCAGGCTCCTCAGCCATCACACTTAGCCTTCCAGGACTGTGTCTTATTTATAACAACTTTCCATTTTGCTATAAGCATTTGGGGACAAACCTCAGGGAAATGGGGCAATAGAGATTTAGTTCATTTGTGACCTGGGCTGGAGATTTAGCTCAGTGATTAGAGTGCTTGCCTTGCAAGCCCAAGGCCCTAAGTTCGATCTCTGGCACCAAAAAAAAAAAAAAAAAAAAGAAAAAAGTACCATTTGTGATCAATAAAACCCACCATGTGCTGGCATTTGAAGAAGCCAAAGCAAAGTCTGTACTTACTGGTACTGTGACATCATCATAAAAACTCCAAGCTAAGGCCCATCTCATTGTCCGACCTTGACAGAACTCAGTGAAGGTGACTTTAGGAACCTGAAACCAACCAACACAGTGTCTCATTAAACTGAAGTTGTCGGGCTGATATTTCTGGCTACTGCCTCCTCTTAAATTATCTGTTAGTTCTTCCTTTTAATTAGTTAAGCAGTATTATCTAAAAAACAATTGTACATAGCTGTCTTATAATCAATGAAAAAATACCTCTCAATAAAAAGTTTTTCTCCTGTAAAACATTAAAGAGCATTTACAACTCTAACTCAAAGGTCCAAACAGAAGAAAAATCTAAAACTGCTCTTTGAACAATCATTTATAAAATGATTCAAGGGGCTGGGGATTTAGCCCAGTGGTTAGAGTGCTTGCCTCACAAGCACAAGGCACCAAAAAAAAAAAAAAAAAAAAAGATTCAAGTTGTTTTTGTCTTACTTTTTAATAGAGAGCCAACCAAAACCTGGAATAGCTGTGTAATTCATCATATTTTAGCAAAGAAAAAGGAACTACTTTGTAGCTTTACAATCTTACCAAGAAACAATGTTTGGGTAAAAGGGGATGAGTAGAATGTCTAAGAAAAAACAGCAATCAGAAACTTGGTTTCTGCTCAGCCGTAGAGCACTTGTTTAGCGAGTCTCTGCTCTGGGTTCTCGGGTCTTCAATACCAAGAGAAAGAGAGAGAGAGAGAGAGAGAGAGAGAGAGAGAGAGAGAGAGAGAAGAGAGAGAGAGAGAGAGAAAGAAGCAGAGAGAGAGGGAAGGAAAAGAGGAACAAACTGGTTTCTACCACTGACCCCACATCTGACCCTCTTCCCTGAAAGGCATCACCTACGCAGGTTGAACACCACACACTGGAAGGGAAGTGGTGCAGGGAGGATTTATTTCCAATCTGTCTTTTTTTTGGTGCTGGGGATCGAACTTGGGGCCTTGCGCTTGCTAGGCAAGTGCTCTGCCACTTTAGTAAATCTCCAGCCCCAATCTGTCTTTTAAACAGGATCAAGGGGCAAATGGTTATAGAGTGTTACCCTAGTGGGAAGTACAGTGGACTACAGCAGTGTTCCTGTTCTAGCTGATTTTCAACAATTACCCAGCTGTGAGGGCTAGAGCAAGGCACTTATCCTCTTTAGCCTTTAGTTTCTACGTTTATAAAAAGTCAGATGTGAGGGCCGTGGTAGACATCACAATTTTGGGGGGTTTTTTGGTTTTGTTTTCGGTTTTTTTTGTGATGGGGTCTCATACAGCATGTAGTTCAGGCTGGCCTTGAACTCACTATGTAGCCCAGGCTCACCTCAAACCCACAGTGATTCTCCTGCCTCAGCCTCCCAAGTGCTGGAATTATAGATGTGTGCCACCACGCTTGGGTGACATCATGATTTTTGATTTCTGGTTTCTCTCTCACATTCTACTCATCCTGTTTCTTCCTGTCACAATTTTTATATGTCTTAGTAACATAAAAACGTCCCTTTTAGCCCTAAAATTACAAAATATTTTTAAAAAGAAAAAAAATACAAGAATTGAAAAACTGAACCAAAACATCATATTCAAAATTTTGGGGTATAAAAAAAATTCTGTACTCAAGTTACTATCAAAAGTTGCTGCTCGGGATTTAGCTCAGTGGTTAGAGTGCCTGCCTAGCAAGCACAAGGCGCTAAGTTCGATGCCTGGCACAAAAAAAAAAAAAAAAAGAAAGTTACCCCACCAGAACGATAATGACCAAGCCTTACCCCCTGGATGCGGAGCTCTTCCTTCAGAGGGGCCAGGCTGCATTTCTTCCCCAGCATGCAGCTGTACCACCTAGGAAAGAAACCAGGCAAACGAACACTATTTATGTGGTAATATTTTGAAACAGCTATACTTAGCCAGCTAAACACAGTGATGCACACCTGTAATCCCTGCTATACAGGAGGCTGAGGCCGGAGTATCAAGTTCAAGCCCGGCCTGGGCAATTCTGCACTTTAGTGACATCCTCTCTTTAAAAAGTTTAAATTAGCATCACTTAAGTGAACAAAATGAGAACAGCACAAATAAATATTGAGTTACGTTACAAGTGACAATAACAAGAACTATATGTAATGTATTTAGACAAAGACTGAATCTAGTAATGGAAAACACGCCCAAAGCAATTTAAAAAAACAAAATTCCATTTAGCCTGTCCAGTGCTCCAGGGCTGTACATATTTGGAAAGAGAGTAAAGGAGACAGGTCTTATCTGTCACACTCAGAATGAAGACCATTTAGCTTTAGGACAGAAGTTAGTCAATAAATGACAACCACCACCACAAAAAAATGTATAAACACTCCCTGTACCATACTATGGGAATTTGTAAAATCCTGCCTGAACTTGTATTGTGAGTTCTGACTTGCAAATGATTTTATTATACTTTCAACAGATAATGAAATCAATTTATTCTACAGTAAATACAAATCCAGAAGGGTGAGTGTGGAGAAGATGAGCTGAACTGGCTGAAAGTTAAAGGAACAAAACCTATTTCTTTGGATTATTCTAAAGTTTGCAAAGAATAAAATTTCTATAGGGCTCTGCTTTAACTCGTGAAGGATTAACTTGCGCAGGAATCACCCTTCTAGAACCATAAACAACTAGGAAGCAGAATCAAATACACGAAACAATTTTTCAGACATTGGACAACTGGTAGCACAGACCTATAATCTCAGATGAGAAGAATAAACAAGCTGAATCCTACAATTCCAAAGTTCACTGCTTAAGGGAAATGTCCAGCATTTCCAGTGCAGGGAAAAGAACTCGAACAAGCCCTGAAGTCTTGCTGCACTGCTGACTGAGACTGGAATTCCGAAGAGCTGAGGCAGTTAGGATTTAAAGGCAAATTAACAAGAGCAAATCAAATCCAAGCAAGAACAAAATAAATAAGAAACATAGAATGGAAATCAATGAAAGACAAACAGAAAAACAATGGAAAGGAATAATGAAACTAAGAAATATGATTTTTTTTTTTTTTGAGACAAGGTCTTGTTATGTAGTTCAGGCTGGTGTTAAACTCACTATGTAGCCCAGCCTGGCCTCAAACTCACCCAATCCTCCGCCTCAGCCTCCTGAATGCTGGGATTACAGGCATGTACCACCACGCCTGGTTTATGAAAAAAAATTTTTTTAAATATTGCAACAAGATTTTGCTATTACATAGCCCAGGCTAGTCTCAAATTAGAGATCTTCCTGCCTCAGCCTCTCAAGTGCTGGGATTACAGGTATGTGCCACCACACCTGGTTAATGAAAAAAAATTTTTTTAAATATTGCAACAAGATTTTGCTATTACATAGCCCAGGCTAGTCTCAAATTAGAGATCTTCCTGCCTCAGCCTCTCAAGTGCTGGGATTACAGGCATGTGCCACCATGCCTTGCTAAAAAATTTTAGGTTAAGAAAAAAAGAAGCCTGGAAAGCTGAGGCAGGAGGATTGCCAGTATGAGCCCAGCCCACACAACTCAGTAACTTAATGAGACCATTTCTCAAAATAAAAAACTTTAAAAGGGGGATTGGGGATGTAGCTCAGTGTGGAGGCCCCAGGTTCAATCTATTGCACCACCACCACCAAGAAAAAAGAGAGAGAGAGAGAGAGGACATAAATTATCAATATCTGAATTGAAGAGGGGACATCATCACAGATCCTACAGACATCAAAAAGGTAAGAAGAAAATATAAACAACTGCTATCAATAAATTTCACAACTAAATAAAACAAATTATTTTAAAAACATCACCAAATTAATGCAGAAAGAAACGGATAAATCTATGTCTATTAAAGAGATAGAATTTGTATTGAAAACCTTCCCAGACCAAGCCATTTCACTGGTGAATTCTTCTCAACATTTCAGGAAGAAATAATACTGATTCTGTATAAACTAGTCCAAAAACTTTAAGAAGAGAGAACACTTCCCAGCCTATTTTATAAGACTAATGTTACTCTGCCAAAGACATTATAAAAGCACTACCGACCAGTAATCTTCATGAACACAGACAGAAAAATCCTTAAAGGGAGGAAAGGAAGGAAAGACATTGGTAAAGAAGGGTACAGAGTTTGAGTTGGACAGGAAGAACAAGCTTAAGTGATATCTACACAGTTAGGTTGACTAGAGTTAGTAGAAATAATGTACTGTGTATTTCAAAACTGAAACAATGGAAGGCTAGGGATAGTTCAGTGGTAGAGCACATACGTAAGCATAGACAAAGCCTTGGCAATCCAAAGCACTGAAAACAAAACAAATAAAAAGGCTGAGCACGTTAATGTGCGTGTCTATAGCCCCACCCACTAGCAAAGCTGAGGCAGGAGGATCATATGAGCCCAGAAGTCTGGGACCATCTTGGACAACATAAAAGAGATCAACTTGTTGATTCTTGCTCAGGTTAACACTTTTCCTTTAAAGCTAGCATTCCTGAAACTGGCTATACACATGCAGAAGATTACTCTAGACTCATTATCTCTCATCATAAACTAAACTAAAATCAAAATGGCTCAAAGATCTAAATATTAAAACAATCTGCTGGAAGATAAAATAGGTAAAACTCTTAAAGACATAGGAGTAGACATGAACTTTCTGAACAGAACCACAATTGCCTAATAACACAAAGAATCAACAAATAGGATATCAAATTTAAAAGCTTCTGCATAGCAAAGGAAACAGAGTAAAGAGACAACATATATAATGGGAAAAATTTTTGCCAGCTATTCCTGGCAATGTAGGACTAATGTAGAGAATAAATATATAAAGAACTCAAAAGAATTAGACCCCCCTCAAATAAAAGACCCAATCAAAAAATAGGCAACTGAAATAAAGAGACACTTTTCAGAAGAAGAAACACAAATGGCCAATACATACATGAAAAAATGTAAAACATTCCTGGCTATTAGAGAAATGCAAATTAAAACACTGAAATTCCATCTCACTCCAGAAAGAATGGCTATACTGTATTCAAGAAATCAAATAATAACAAGTACTGGCAAAGCTATGGGGGAAAAAGGAACCCTTATACATTGTTGGTGGAAATGTAAACTAGTACAATCACTATGGAAATCAGTATGGAGATTCCTCAAAAAACTAAAATCAGAAATTCCATTCAACCCAGCTATTTCCCTTCTATGTGTCTTCCTAAAAGAGTTTAAAAACATCCTACTTCAATGAGGCATGAATACTCATTTTTATAGCAGCACAATTCAGCCAAATCCTGGAAGTGGCCTATATGTCCATCAATGAATGGATAAAAAAGTGTATTTATACACAATGGAGTACTACTCTGCTATAAAGAAGGATAAATTTGAGTCATCTGTAGGAAAATGGATACACCTCGAGATCATAATGCTAAGTTAAATAAATCAAACAGACAAGCTTACATATCACATGATTTCTCTTAGATGAGAAATCCAAAACAAAAATAAATGAAAGAGCAAAATAAAAAACAGATAAGAAGAAGCAGGGATTAAATCTTCTGTAAATGGGAAGGGGACCAAGAGATGGGGGGCACATGAAAAATGAAGATATATTATATACATGTACCGATTCCCATGAGGAATATAATCATTATGTACTACAAACATACTAATAAAATTTGTTTAAAAACTAGCATTCCTGAACAGATAAGATTAGAGCCACCAGAAGCCAAGAAATGGCCTAAAAAAATAGATGGAAGAAAACCAAATATTTAGGTAAGAAAGGCTAGTAACATTTTAAATATGTCATTGATGTATACTATAAATAAGGGTTATTTCTTTTAACCTATACTCTAAATTGAACTGTACTGCAGATTTTTTAAGATTTAATTTAATCAAGATACTTACTGTTTTCTCCAAGTTATATTTCTTATTGAAAAAGCAGAAGTCACTGGATGTGTTAAAAATCCGTTTTAGCTTCATATTTAAAAGTGCTTACCCACTAGATCCTAGCTACTCTCAACAGGCATCTTGTGACAGCTAATCAAAATGCAAGTAGAAAAAAAAGGAACAAAAGGCAGATTGAGTTACCCGAGAGACTCCAAACCCATTATGCTATTTTAATGATGAAAGGAGCACTCTACTCATTACAGCATTTAGGAATTCCTCTGAGATGGTAGGTTTCAAGAAAAATTATTTTGAAATAATTTCAAAACTACAAGAAGAGTTTTAGATGAGTGCAAATGACTCCAGTATACCCTTCACCCAGATTCACCAATTAACATGTTCCCCCATTTACTTGTTTTGTGTGTTTTCCTAAACTCAGAGTTAGCTACAGACGTCATCTTGCCCCTTCGGCCCTAATATTTTGGCATGTACATTTTACAAGCCAGGGTGTTCTCTTTAGTAACCACAGAACAACTGCCAAATTAAGAAAATGTAATATCCATATACTCCATTTTCAGATTACCCGTTTTTACCCTGATGCAAGATCCGCTTTAGGACTGTGCGATTCAATTCACGTACTTGTCTTGTTTTAGTCTCCCTCAATCTGGAATAGTTCCTTTGTCTGTCTGACTGTCTTTCTTTGGTTTTGTTTTTTTGAGGCAGGTTCTCACTACATAGTTCAGGCTGGGCTTGAACTCACTATATGCCCAGGCTGACCTCAAACTCACAGTGATCCTCCCGCCTCAGCCTCCCGAGTGCTGGGATTACAGGTATGCTGTGATTAGAGGCATGTGCCACAACTCCCAGCTTCCCTTTGCCTTTCTTTATTTTCATGACCCTAATGTTTCTGAAGACTCATTTTTGTAAAATCCCTCAATTTGGTCAATCTGAAGTTTCTATGAAGTTAGACTCCAGGCACATCATTTTGTCATGAACAACACAGTAGTGCTATTGTATCGTCCAGGTGCATCACATCAGGAGACGATCATCCAGGCAAGGTGATGGCTCTCTGGGTTCTTCACTCTAAATCTCTCACATTTCCCTTCTTAATGACATGTAATCTGAGGAGAGATACTTTAAAATTATGTAAATATTTTATTCTCTTTTCGTGTGTGTGCACTGGGAATCAAATTCTACCACTGCATTACACTTCCAGCCAATATCCTGTTCCTTAAATTTCCCATTGTTGATTCCTTGACAAATTAGCATGATGATTGCAAAATGGTGATTTTTTTTTTCCTAACTTTATGCTTTCCAGATTTATTCATTGGCATGCCACACTAAAAGGAAAACCTTCTACTATACCCTCTGTTATATAATTTCATTTATTTTATTCAGTGGCTTATAAAACATTATCTTTTTTTTTTTTTTGAGAAAGGGTCTATTATGTAGTTCATGCTGGCCTTGAATGCAGTATGTAACCCAGGCTGACCTTAAACTCACAGCAGTCCTCCTGCCTCAGCCTCCCAAGTGCTGGGATTACAGACATGTGCCATCCTACCTGGCACACCACTCATTTTGAAACTTATGCTGTCCCAAATTTGGCTTCAACTCGTTTCCGTGGCCTTCTGACATGTCATTTTTTGAGTACTTCCTTACTGTCTCAACCATAGGATATCCCATGGTGATCTTATATATATTGACCCAGCCCTGGAATTAATCATTTCTCCAAGGAACTCTATAAATACTTTTTACAAGTCAAATCTTAAATTGAAATGTAATATAAGTGGCTATAAGCCTACTACAAAAACTTCTGTAAGTACTAGAACCCAACACTTTGTTGCCTGTAAAATAATTACATTACCAGAATAAATGCTCCTAGATATTCACTAGAGTAGGTCTGATGATCTTCTTGATCTCAAAATTTATCATTTATATTGTCATAAATGACAATATATATACATGGCTAGAATATACATGGCTAGAAATAAACTTTTATCTTATGTTCATATTAATAAGTGATGTTAATTATTCGCAGACATTTTGACATCATAAGAAATACTATATTGTCAAGAGCTTCTCTAGAGCAGTGGAACTAAAGCTTTTAATTCCTTGTTATTCTTTTTTAGACTGCCTGATGTATTTAGTACATGCTTGTTGATCTCAACTCTCTTCTTTGATCATCTACAACAGAACCAACCAGTGACTACCTCCTGTAGATACAAATACCACAGAAGTTGGTACAGCAGGCTCACCATGGGGAAGCCACTGTATCTAACCTTCTATCCCAAAGATCTTAGAGGAGACCACAATGAGAGTTAACTCCCTAGCACAAGAGTTAAATTAAGCATACTACTTATGTTAAGATGATAAAAAACATATAACTGGGGTTAGGGATTTAGCTCAAGTGGTAGAGTGATTGCCTGGCAAGCACAAGGCCCTGAGTTCAATCCTGAGCAACCTTCCCCTCAAAAAGTATATTAAAAAAATAACCTAACTCATTATAAATAAATAAAGCAGCCCCTTGTTTTTCACGGTACTTTTCCATCTTCTTCATACCTTAGTGTGAAGGAAAAATCAAAATAGCATTTGCCCCCTGCAGAGCTCACTACTGGGAATTGCTCCTTCATGTTTTAATTGCAAAAACACTGTACTAACTGATGAACAAGCTGGTATACCATCTGTCCCCCAATTTCTCTACCTTTAATCTACATAGGGAGTCAAAGGGCACATTTCTTTGTAATGATACCAAAAGAATATTGATATTCAATCATACTTTGGATTCCAATCACTGATGAAACCAGAAGTCAAAGACAGACAACCATAACAGTCTTACTAGATAGTGGTTCAGTAAGAAATAAAGTTAAGTGGCCCATTTTTGATAATAGTGAAAATAAGAATAAACCTAAATATACAATAATAAAGAATTAGTTAATTGCTCGGTGTGGTGGCACACACATGTAATCTCAGGACTTTGGGAGAATGAGGCAAAAGAACTGTTTTAGCCAAGCCTGGACAACTTCTGAGACCCTGTCTCAAAAAAAGGGGGAGGAGGGAGTGGGCTGGGCGGGGATGTGGTAGCTCAATGCAAAAGCCCTGCTTTCAATTTCTAGTACTACATTAAAAAACAAAGTTATTCCCCAGCACCAAAAAAAGAAAAAAAAGAAAAAAGTTATGATAGGGGTTGTGGATTTAGCCCAGTGGCAGAGTGCTTGCCTAGCTAGTGCAAGGTCCAGAGTTCGATCCCCAGCACCCCCCCAAAAAAGAAAGAAAATAAAATGGCACCCATAATAAATTAGGATTTGCATCACACCGCTGGGATCAATGCTTTCTCCATTTTCTAATTTTCTGTAGATGTGGCAACACTGTTGCAGAGATACAAAATTATAAATAACAACAATATTATCTAACACTTTCACAGCACATTATAGTTATGTGCACATTAACATACGAAATTTCACTTAACTCTTCTAGATGTAAAAGGTATTATCCCAAACTTATAAATGAGGAAAATGAAGTAGCTTATCTTTTTATAAAGGCACACAAAAGTTCACAGTAGAAGTAATAGTCTTTCAGCTGGATAATTAAGAGTCCAATTATAAAATCTGAAGTTTTTCTCTGTAGCCATTACTTACAACATGCCATTACTAAACAGGCATCTAGTTTAAAGCACAAAGAGAGAGAAGGGAAGGTCTACCTTAAAAAAAAAAAAAAATCAAAGTACCTATAACACTTCTTTTCAACATGGTGGGCATTTAAATCTACCGAATTCCTAGAACAGTCAAGAGTTAAAATGACACTATTTAAAAGAGTCATCATCATTATTAATTATATCAAGTATGTGTTCACTGAAATCTTTACCCCTTGAGGTATGAGGTAGCTACTATCGTGTCATTTCACCATTAAGAAATGAAAATTTCAAATCTAAGTCAAAGAATCATATTTCAAAAGCCTAGATTACTAAACCTGTTTCCTATCCTCAAATATGTATCAAAGACATATCCACCATCTGACAGGGTGGGAAACAGAAAGGAAAGTGCAAAAAAGAGAAAGAATGGATAAAACCAACATCACGTTGGTGCTTTGTAAACTACAGATCTCTGGTTTCTGAAAAAGTCATAAAATTATTGCTCCAAAGAGCATCCGCTATAGACCTAATAAAAATAATAAGCCAAGAGAAGTTTGATAAAGTCTAGCAATTTACCCAGAAGGTCAGATATGTGAGTATAAAAACAAAATACTATTAAGTAAGCTCAAGTCACAGGCATTAAAAAAAAGAAACAGTCACAAGCACTTGTAAATCTTCATCAATAATATAAGGTCTGTCTACTTTTTAGAAGTTCGACCATATCATAGACATTGGACTAGAATCAGAAAATACAGTGTCTAGGTTCTTAACTGTTAACAATAAGAGGTTGGATCTTTACCTCCTAGCTGCAAAATTCAAGATACAAAACCAAACTGCAACAGCTGCTGGACATGACTTAGGTCTTGTTTTTTGGGTGCTGGGGCTCGAACTCAGTACCTTATACTTGTGAGGCAAGCGCTCTACCACTGAGCTAAATCCCCAACCCCCTGGGCATGACTTAGGTGAGAAATACATCTTTAAAAAGGTGGAGAGGCACTTTCTGAGATCAGCCCAATACACAACTTTCTTCACCCATTAATGTTGCAAAATTTGCTTAGTTTCTGTACTTCCTCAGGGACAACAAGAAAAACATTCTAGAGGGACAAGAAACATATGGTAAGGTAAAGATACTTGTTTTTTTGGTTTGTTTTGTTTTCTTGAGACAGGGTCTAGCTATATTCCAGGCTGGCCTCAAACTCACAAGGACCCTCCAGCCTTAGCCTCCTGCATGCTGGGATTACAGATGTGTACCACCACATTCAGCGTACTCTCTTATTTTCTTAGAGCTTCACAATATGCAGCTTTCACAGCATTCTAAAATTTGAGTCACACAGCGGTATAAACATGATGATGTCAACGATAAAAACATGAATGAGGACACGAACTGGTAATATGAACAAATATAAGTAGTCACAGTAGGATATGAAACTGAAAACTACTTTTGAGCTACGATCTTTGACAAAATACTGTTCCATTCTTTTTTCAATAAAAATCACTTCATTTCTTCTCTTCTTCCTTTATTTTCCCTCTCAACCCATCTGAATCCTAACAGAGCAGACAGCTGAGCCCTGTTTTTAAATAAATCATAACTGGGTAATGTTTCCTCTGCATGATACAAGCTTAAAATGGCCTACTATCAAGAGATATGATGGGCTCTGGTAATTTATTCTTCCTAGCAAACTTAAGCCTTTTATTCAATTCGGTGGCTGCCACAGAGCCAGGTACAGATGGATTTGGAACATACTGAATCAATTTCTATCTTCAGAATGGTGTTCTTTTCTTTTTTCTCTTTTTCGTTTTCTTTCTCGGGGCAAGAGGGGGAGGGGTTGATCAAACTCAGGGTCTTACACATACAAGTGCTCTACCACTGAACTACATCCCTAGCCCAGAATGGTAGTCCTTTAAAGTTCAGTTTTGTAGTTTAAATGAAACTTTGGAAATAATAGAAATTTACTATTTGAATGCCTCCTAAAAACAACCTCAAGAATATTGTAGCCTAGGAGACCCATCCACATTTCCCATTTTCCTGGTTGGCTCCAGTCCCTTCAAAAGCCAACAGATAATGAAACAGTCGCACCATCTGGTTACCTCTTTTCATAAGTTTCAGTGCTCTTTACTTTTACGTAGACTTTCCTCAGTACTCAGCATTTCCTAAGTCTCTTTACTCAACATACTGTAATGTATCATTGGAGAAATTAAACAAAAATGTATTAACCTTTGGCTTCAGCAATGTATTGCTTTTCTCTAAGAGGCAGTTTGGGAAATAATCAAACTGCTTTGTCACGCACATTTAAATAAACTTGTATCAGTGTTGGGTAGTTTAGCTCAAGTGGTAGAGAGCTTGCCTAGCAAACAAAGGCCCTGAGTTCGATCCTCAGCACCAAAAAAAAAAAAACCAACAACAACAAAGAAAACTTGTATCAACAAATCAAGATACTTTTGATTTGGAAGTTGGTCTTTTATAAAAATAAGCAGCTTTAAATACCTATGATCCAAAAGGAAAGGGAAAAAAATTCTTTCCTATCCAGCAATTATACATTTGATATTCAGAAGAACTGAAAGCAGCATTCTGAAGAGGTATTTGCTTCGATTTCTGGGTTTTGTTTTGTTTTGTTTTTCTGAGGTGCTGGGATTTTTTTTTTTTTTTTAAGACAGGGTCTTGCTATGTAGTTCAGGCTAGCCTTGAACTATGTAGCCCAGTCTGGCCTTGAATTTGTGGCACTCCTCCTGCCTTGGCCTCCCAAGTGCTGAGGTTACAGGCATGTGCCACCAGGTCTGGTTTCCTAAAGAGATATTTGTATAACCACATTTATAAAACCTTATTCACAAGAGCCAATGGGTAGAAGCAGCCTAAGTGTCCAGCAATGGATGAGTGACTAAACAAAATGTGATGTATACATATAATAAAAATTAATATTCACTTTAAAAAGGAAGTAAATTCTTATATATGCTACCATGATGAACCCTGAAACATTAAGTAAAATAAGCTACTCACAAAAGGATAAATATTATGATTCCACATATACATAGTACCTAGAGCAGTCAAATTCATACACACACTGTACAATGGAATGACCAAGGGCTGGGGGAAGGGAGGAATGAAGAGTTGTTTGTTTTGTTTTTGTTTTTGTTTTGTTTTGTTTTGTTTTTGGGGGGTGCTGGAATCGAACTCAGGGCCTTGTGCTTGCTAGGCAAGTGCTCTACCACTTGAGCTAAATCCCCAACCCTGAAGAGTCGTTAATTAATTAATTAACTGATTAATTATTTTAAACTAAGAGAGGATGATTTATTCAAAGGCGGCGAAAAGGGGCAAAAGAGACATGATAGCTAGCTACTTGATGAGCAGGGAGCATTCGAAAGCGAAAAAGGGGCTTTGCTGTAGTCCCTTTTTATTGGGTTTTTCCCTATGTTGGCCCTTGGAATCTGATTGGCTCTTTGGCTTGTCTGTCACCTCCACCTTGATTTCTCTTAGCCCTGTGACCTTTGCCTTTTGGCAGAGGGCAATTTGTTTAATAGATAAAAGTTATGATTTTGGAAAATGAAGAGTTCTACAGATTGGTTCAATACTAATGTGAATGTATTTAATACTACTGAACTAAAACACTTAAAAAACTATTAAGATAAGGCTGGGAATAGGTTAGTGGTAGTATGTTACCAGCACTGAAGGAAAAACAAAAAACCTTCCCAAAGCTAACTCATAGGGTTGAAAGCCCTTTTAGCTTTGAACTACCACATTATCCGTCATGTCAACGACATGTGGCAAGGTACAAAGTCCAGCAAGACAAGCAGCTCTTTTTGAGTACTCAATGCTGCTTAATAAAAGGTATGTTGTCTGAAATAATTAGCTTTTTAAAAGGAATAGCCTTAACCCTGCTCTGGAGTTGGTTAGTGATCCTGGTTTCCCTTCATTAAGTTCATGACAGCTCAATGTCTTCCCATCTGTCATTGTTTGAGAGACTGATTCCAAGAACATAAATTGCTTCAAGGACTAGGCAACAAATTTATTCTGGTTCATGAGGCAGATTTGAACCCATCTGTTTTCTAATCAAAAGCCATATTTGAATCAGTTTTGTTCCATCACAGGGCCAAACTAATGGAAGCAATATAATCATATGGTATTTTCATCTTTTCGATCTGTGTAGTATAAATGACTACAGAAAACACACATCAATTAAATGCCCAAGAATATCTTCAGAAACAGGTCCTCCCAGAATGTAGGACCCACTACTAGCTTTTCAATCTTTTTCTCTTTATTCTTCAGACTTCAGTGATTACTTTTCCTCTGAGTTACAGTTTCTATAGAAATTACGGAGAGGACAAATATTTTATGTTGTAGTAACCAACTTACCTTAATCTTTTTTTAAGTTGTAAACTGTCATGGATGATCCTTTTAACAAATTCTAATTCTCCTCCTTCTGCCATGATCTCTGTGATACCTCCTGTATTTACAGAACTAGGTGGAGGTCTTCGAGAATTTCTAGAATTTACTCCCTGAACAACAACAACAACAAAAAACCCTGGTGAAAAATATTTACATCTTAAGAAGCAAGTCTTTGTAATCAGCTATAAGAAAGAATGTTAAGATGTAGTTTTACTTTCCAAAGTTATGCTTGATTTAGGATTTAAAAATCATATAGCCATGATATTTTAAATAACTGCATTCATACAAATATTCCTTCCTGGAGATTTTATCTTCTATCCCTGTGAATAAAATTGGGGGGATGGTGTGTGTGCTGGGGATCGAATTCAGGGCCTTGTGCTTGCTAGGCAAGCACTTTACCACCAGAGCTAAATCCTCAACGTCTTGTGAATAAATATTAAAAAAACCTTTTCTGCTGGCCACTCTGGTACATGTCTGTAATCCCAGCACTCTGAGAAGCAGAGGCAAGAAGATCTCAAACACAAGGTCAGCCCGGGAAATTTAGCAACTTGTGAGACCTTATCTTAAAATTTAAAAAAGGGGGCCAGGGGAAGGGAGGAGGCTGGGGATGTAACTCAGTAGCTAAATACAAAGGCTCTGGGGTCTATCCCCAGTTCCACAAGATAAATACATAAAATGTAAAAATTCACCTGTTAATTTTTCTTCATGCTTTCTGCCTTGATACTATGCATAGAAAATCTACCCCAAAATTAAATATTTATTCATGTTTTCCTCTAGTAGTTTTATAGTTTTGCTTTTTATATTTAAATATTTAATCCATCCTTACCTCATATCATATAAAAAAATGAACTCAACATGTACCAAAGACTTTTTTTTTTTGGTGCTGGGGATCGAACTCAGGGGCTTGCACTTGCTAGGCAACAAAGACCTAAATGTAAAAGTTAAAAACTATATGCCAGGCATGGTGGCAGTGGCATAAACTTATAATCCCAGCACTCTAGGAGGCTGAGGCAAGAGGGTCACAGATTTAAGCTCCGCCTGGACAACTTAGCAAGACTCTCTCAAAATAAAAAACAAAAAAGGCTGGGGATATAGCTCAGTGCCAAGGCTCTGGGCTCAATCCTCAGTACTGGGGGGGGTGGGTGTAGAGTTCAAACTCTCAGAACACAACATAGAAGTCAATCTTCATAACTTTGAATTAGCCAGTAGTTTCTTAGGTATACCAAAAGCATAAGCCTCAATAACAAAAACTAGACAAATTGAATTGGCTTCATCAAAATAAAAAACTTCTGAGTTGAACAGCACACCCTCAAGAAGGTGAAAAGAGAACCAACAGAATGGAGTGAAATATTTGCAAATTGTTACCAAATAAGGGACTTGACCTAGGATATATAAAGAATCCTTACAACTTAATAATAAAAAGAAAATCAATCCAATTTAAGAATGAGTAAAAGCATCCCAAAGAGGATATACAAATGGCCAATAAGCACATAAAAGAAAGTGCTTACCCTTCAGCACATCATCAGCCATCAAGGAAACACTAATAAAAACCACAATGTGATACCCCTTCACACCCACTAGGATAGCTGTAATCATTAAGACAGAAAATAAGAAGTGCTGATGGGGCTTCAGAGAATTGGAACATTCAAAGACTGCTGCTGCAGAACATGTAAAATGGTATAGTCACACTGAGTCTGGTGGTTTCTTTAACAATTAAACAGAATTACCATGAGATCCAGCAGTCCTACTCCTAGTGACATACTTACGATAACGGATAACCTATGTGCAGAGAAATACTTGTACATGAACACTGATATCACTATTCCTAGAAGCCAAAAAGGAAACAACTCAGACGACTATCAGCCCTGGGTGATGAAAAGAAAAATGTGATGTGTCCACACAATGGACTATTTGGCAATAAAGAGAAATAATGCACCGATACATGCTACAACATGGATGAATCTTAAAAATGTATATTAGTCTTTTCTTTCTTTCTTTTTTTTGAGACAGGGTCTGGCTATGCAGCAGGCTGGCCTTGAACTCACTGTGTAGCCCAGACTGGCCTCGAACTTGTGGCTATCCTCCTGCCTCAGGCTCCTGAGTGCTGGGATTACAGGAGTGCGCTACCACTCCCGGCTAAAAATGTATATTAGTCTTAATAAATTGGTCAGTCACAAAAGACCACATTCGTGCAAATCCATTTATATGAAATGCTCAAACAGCTCGAATCCACAGAAACAGAAAGTAGACTGCTCATTATTTAGGATGCAAGATGCTGAGGAGAAACTGAGAATGAATGATTGCTAACAGGTGAGAGATTTCTTTCTAGTATGATGGAAATGTTCTCATGTGACTGTGGTAATGGCCTGCACACCTCAATGAATGTACTAAAAATCATTAATCCTATAATTTCCCTGGGTGAAATTACACGGTATGTTAATATACTACAGTATAATAACTTGGTTCAGTACTGCAGAAACAAGGGAAACCTGGAAAACAGAGCCTTAGCTTTTGCTGCACTATAAATTCCATGATCAAATCGTTCCTGAAGCCCAAACTACTGCTAGATTTTTCAGATACATATTTACTGCTAAGTCTTTCTTTTCCCCCACCAGTACTGGGGTTTGAACCCAGTGTCTTCACACTGAGCTACATCCCTACCTGTCCCCTCCCCTACTATTTATTCAGAAAGGGTCTCAACAAATCACTAAAATGCCCTGGCTGGGCTGAAACTCTTGATCCTCCTGCCTCAGCATCCCAGAATGCTGGGATTAAAGGCATGCATTACCACACCCAACCACTACATCTATGTGAACTGGGTTTTTAGGTACTTTAAATCAAAGCATCCTAAATGATATAGCTTCCAAAATTAAAGTTGCCCTTTGCTCTTATCTCTGAAAACAAGGCAAATTTAGATAAATATTCTGTTACTTTAAAGCAGAAGATATTTTACCTTGGCCTCCAACTGGTTGGCAAAAAAAGGAGGATTACACATGCAAAAGTCATAGATTATTTCAGATTCTTCTTTAAGAGCATCCATTAGGAGTGTCTTCTGTGGTACTTTCACCACTACAAGAAAAAAAAAAGAAGTGTTAACTACTATTAATACAGTAATGGGTTTTAAATTATGTGCACAAATTCTTTGACACTACTCCCCTTCAAGAGGCGCAGTTTGTAATTTTCCTCCCTTGAGCGTAGGCTTCACCGAGTGACTTAATTTATCAAACAGGATATGATGGAAATGATACGGTGTCACAAAAAGCAGGATGGCTCCCTCTTTGTTTTCTCATGAAAACTTGCTCTAGGAGAAGCCAGCTGACATGCTGTAAGGACACTCTAGTAACCCATGTGTCAATGAACTAAGATTTCTTTGTAAAAAATGGCCCTGTCTTGGAAACCAATCTCATCAATCCTTCGAATGGCAGCCACAGGCAGCATCTAAGTATAACCTCAAGAAAGACAGTGAACCCACCCAGCCAAATTCTTAACACATAGAAACTATGAAAACAATGTTTACTCTTTAAATCTGTTATATTTTAGAGTAATTTGTTGCAGACCAATAGAGAATTAAAACACATGCATCAATAACATTAACATTTCCCCTTCAAATATATTTAACATTACTAGGAAAAGCTTATTTCTTTTGTAAAGAGACATAATAAAATCTCTTTAATAAAAGTTAACAGTACTTTAAAAAAAAAAGAAAAAGAAAAAAACAGTACTTTATATATACAATGGACACAAAAAATAAAAATCAATCACAGGTGAATTTGATTATTTCTACCAGCGTTCCATGTAGTAAAATTTAAAAGAGTATACTTTAATCAATAATGGGGTTTCGGGCCAGGGATTTAGCTCAGTGGTTAGAGTGCTTGCCTCGCAAGCATGAGGCCCTGAGTTCAATTCCTGGTACCAAAAAAAAAAAAAAATAATAATAATAATGGGGTTTCTTTCCTTTCAAAATCTTAGTGATTCAGTTATTTCATATACAGCAGATTTTTATTATTAAAGATAGCTATATTTTATGAAATTTCATGAACACTGAATTAGCAAATACTGACCCACTGGTTACTAGGGGAAATGGAGGATTCATTAGATTCTTGGAAGACTCAGGTGACAACATGGCTTTCCAATTAAAAACCTTATTTAATATACACTGCTGATTGGTAAACATTGAACTTAGAGCCAAGAGCACAATAACTCATGTCTGAATGAAGCTTACCTAACATGTATTTTCTCTGTAATGTACACTGCAGCCTTCTTGCAGTTAAGAACATAAGACAACATTTTAGCACTATGTTTAGGGGCCATTTTAAATAGCAAACTCATCAATAAAAAGCACAAAAATATAAAAACCATGGCACTAGCTAGATCATGAAAAAGATACTTGGCATAGTATGAGAGTGATATAAGGCAGAGCACTGTCTTGTTTAACCTCAGCTGAGAACACACACATCAGGCAATTCAAAACTTGAGCCAAAAAAACAAACAAACAAACCAAAAAAAACCCAAAAACAACTTGAGCCAGGCTGGGTTTGGGGATTTAGCTCAGTGGTAGACTGCTTGCCTAGCAAGCACAAGGCTCTAAATTCGATCCCCAGCATCACATCCCCCCCAAAAAAAAAACCTGAACCAGGTATGGTGGCGCACACCTGTAATCCCAGCATCTGGGAGGCTGAGGCAGGAGGATCACCAGGAGTCTGAAGCTGGTGCAGGCTACATAGTGAGTTCAACACTAGTCTGAACTACATAACAAGACCCTGACTCGAAAAGCAAAAAACAAAACAGAAAAATGTATGTCACTCTACACACATCTGTGAATGATCATGAAAGCACCATATGAATACTGACTTAGCAGTTAAAAATAAATTTTATCTGGGGCTGGGGATTTAGCTCAGTCATTAGAGTGCTTGTCTAGCAAGCACAAGGCTCTCAGTTCGATCCCTGGCACCAAAATTAATTAATTAATTAATTATAGCTGTCAAGAAACTGATTCTAAGGTTTATTTAGAGAGGTAAAAGACCTAGACTAGTCAATATAATATACACTGAAAGAATGAAGTCAGAGACTGACACTATTGAACTTCAAGACATTTTATGAATCTATAGTAATCAAAATGGTATGGTATTAGCAAAAGGACAGCTCAACAGACCAGAACAGAGAGCACAGAAATAGACCCACATAAATACAGTCAACCAATTTTTTTTTTTTTCTTGTAGTGCTGGGTATTGAACCCACTGGCTCATGTATGCTAAGCAAGCATTTTACCAATGAGCTATATACCTCTAGTCCTTGGTCCAGCCACTTTGAAAGACAGTTTGATGGTTTTTTACAAAATTAAACACACCTAATTGTCCCTCAGTAGGAGAACGAATAAACTGTGATACATCTAGGATAGGCATGGTGACACAAGCCTGTGGATCCCAACACTGAAAGAGGGTGAAGCAGGAGGAATGTGAAAGTTTGAGGCCAGCCCAGGCTCCATAGTGACTTCAAGGTCACCCTGAACTATGTAACAAGACCCTGTCCCAAAAAATAAAAATTGCTGGGGATTTAGCTCAGTAGTTAGTGCTTGCCTCGTAAGCACAAGGCCCTGAGCCATCCCCAACACCAAATTAATTAAT
Source organism: Hystrix cristata (assembly GCA_004026905.1). Taxonomy (NCBI): domain Eukaryota; kingdom Metazoa; phylum Chordata; class Mammalia; order Rodentia; family Hystricidae; genus Hystrix; species Hystrix cristata. The sequence continues at coordinate 28,876 of PVJO010011004.1, forward strand.
TAATTAATTAATTAATTGGGGTAGAGGATTTAGCTCACTGGTAGAGTGCTTGCCTAGCAAAAGTGCAAGGCCCTGAGTTCAATCCCCAGGACCTCCCCTACAAAATAGGTATTCAAGAAAATCTACTAAATAAATAAACCAGCAAGTAGGTAAATTTGCAAATACAGAATTAACAAATAATGAGGATCAACTGTACTAATTTTCTTTCTGAGTTAATTCTGGTATCAAAACAGTAAACCCAATCATAATGTGACAGATTTCTAAACAATTATCAAAGTATGTGTATTAAAGCAAAAGATAAAGTGACATCTTAAAAAGGTTAATAAAGTTTGAGGGGGGTATTCATTCTGTGGTACTAACCTTTGATGAGATCAGACAAGTTATTCTGTTCCACATTTTTCTTTGCATAGTTGAAACACATATCATCCACTTCCGTCGCAAGGAAATACCAGCCATTTAAGGTTGCTCCAAGTAAGGGATAGATGCAGGATGCCCCAGTACCTAGTAAAAAGCAAAACACATGCTATATACAGTAGGGAGAGATGGGAATAATAACAAAAACACTATTCATCTCAGAATTCTTACAGCTTTGATAGTGTAAATCACAAGCTAGTACATACTGCAGCTACTAAATTCTCTGTTTCATGTGTATCAGTCTTACATCACAATCAGCATCAAACTTCCTAGAGGATAGAGTTCTTGAGGTTCTCTTCTTTTGTATATGTGGAGTTTTCTTTTTGTTTTTTTTTCTTTTTGTTTTTCAGGAGGATTAAGGGTACTCAAACTGGTGTGCAAACTCAGTGCTTTATGTATGCTCAGCAAGTGTTCTACCAGTGAGCTACATCCCCGACCCCCCTTTTTGTATGTTTTGTATAAAATGAGGCATACATAATTTGAGTCAAGTTACACATACCTGATTATCTAAAAATGCTCAAAACTCAATTTAACTTACTTTATAAAAAGTCTGGTTTTTTTTTCTTACAGTGCTTGGGATTAAGTCCAGGATCTCAGGCATTCTAGATAAGTCTTCTACCTACCACTCAGATACATCCCCAGCCCTTTTTTCAGAATGGCTAGTGGCTGGCTAGTGACTGACTTACTGTGCAGGACTACCCACCTTAGGCTGACCCACAGCTGCTCAAGTTTCTTAGAAGAAACTAATGGCATTTGTTAAACTACCACAGTAATATCTTAAAACAGATCAACATAATGGGAAATAGGGGGATAGATCTTTTGCAAATGTAAAGAGGACCAAGAGACAGATGGAGAGGGGAGGGAAGGGAAGAGGATGAAAAAAGAGTTAAGATGTGCTATGTACATATATACCAACTCGCCACAAGGAATGTAATCATTGTGTACTGCAAACATGTACTAATAAAAAATAAAAATTGAAAACTAAAATAAATCAATATACATTTCATGCTCCAAAAGCAGAAAAAAATATATAGGGTATAAAATTTTTATGGCATGGGGATTTAGCTCAGCGATTAGAGTGCAAGCATAAGGCCCCAAATTTGATCCCCAGCTCAAAAAAAAAAAAAAATTATGGCATCAAATGGCCTAATTTGTCACATTTCTGTAAAATGCCACTTGAAATAAACCAAAAGTATAAAAACTAGAGAATTTTTTTTCAGATGTACAGACCTGGAAAGATACTTGATTGGGATTCAAAACATCAGTTATTGGCTACCTCCCCCTGATGGGTTTAAAGGAGACATTCAGAGACGATCACTCTGGAAAAAACTCACTATTTGACAACTAAGTCTGGCCCGAGCAATGGACTAGTTTATCCTAACCACAAATACTCCTTTTACAACCACTGACTAATCTTAGCTAATCAGAACCTACAGGGTATATTTGAGAAGAAAAGCCAGCGTTTCACCCAAAGGCCTACAAGACTTAGTCTAAACCAGCTACTCTACAGCCTACTTTCCCTTGACCACATCCTGGTTCTAATCTTGTCCCTAGAGATCTGGCAGGAAGACATACAGGCTGGAGGAAGCCCAGGCTCATCTTACTGCTTCCTCAGGAGACAGTCCCAGCGGGCTAGAAGAGGACAGGACAATGACTGATGGCTATAACACTTAAACTCTCAGGCAGTCACAGTGATTGCTGTCCAACTCTCCTGACCCTGATACTGCTAGACAAACACTTCTTGGGGAATTTGTGAGGTGGAGAGGGGAGGGTAAAGGGTATTCCCTCTCCTCTCAGAAGCCACATTTACTCAGTCCAGCCAGCCATTCTGGTTAACTAGTGTCATTCAGAATTTAAGGATTTCAATAGCACTTCCAGCTCTACTGAGGAAAAAAAAATCCAGACCAGATCCCAGGCCCTTGACTCTCATACAACAGTTTCTCTTTTCATACTTTATGTCAAAGAAAAAAAAGAGTGATAAGTGCCGATAAAAAACCCACACCCCTCTCTAGAAGTTTCTCAATTCTCAAGACCAAAAAACTTACATTCTGACATTCTAATCCCCTCAGAAAGTTAAGTGACATTTTAAAGTGGGTAATAATCTTTATACTAATAAATAAAAATGGAAAGTATAAAGCCAGAGAATTAGAGCAAACTGATGGAGTCTAGGGGAAGAATTTATATAAAACTCTAATTAGAATGAATGTGATTTCAGCAAGCATTGCCCCTTGCAAAGAGCTAAAACCCATTAACCTACTATATCCCCAAGTGCTATTTTAGAGGGTTTGGGGCATAATTAAAATCAAATTAGTGCCAAATAGACTGTCAAGCTTTTAAGCTTTCTAGAACCCATCAGCCAGTCTTCTGCCATGAATATAAGTGGTAAGAGCTTTAGGTAAACCCTACTGTTTTTACAGTGCTTAACTCACATAGAGTATTCAGAATTTTGAATGTTAATAGAATTATGCATTTATCCAGCAATATTCCACAAATTATTTGTCTTTACAATTTTGTAGAAGAAAATGACATTAATCAAATGGTCAGAGGGTTCTTCAATTAAAAACTAAAATAAATGCCATGAAGGAAGAAACAAAGTTTTCAGAAAGCTCATAACTGAACTTAGGCTAGGACAGTGATGGAGAACCTTTTAGAGCTTTCAAACACTGCAGCACACATGCCATAGTTTCACCACCACTGGCCCAGGTCAGAGAAGGTTTTTCTAAGAAAAGAAGGGGTGACTTAAGTATGGTATAAAGACTGAAAAGAGAAGATGGGGGAAGTTCCAGCCATAAGGAGAAGTAGAGAAAAGAAGGGAAAGACTCTTATTATGATAGGCTTAGAGAAGCCTAGAGAAAAGGGCAAATATCAAACAAAATCCTAATTGTCACAAAAGCAACAAAAAGTCATTAAAGTAGTGAAGATGTGATCCGATGTGGATTTACATTTTCCAAATGCAGCACACAGAATGGAATGGGGAGGCAACTGAGTGGATGACAGCACACTAGCTGCAAGGCTATTCTGTAGACAAAATAAGAGACGATGATGAACTGGACTGGGATGGGTGGAAAGAAGTAGGTAATTTAAAATATATTTAAGAAAGCTGGCCATGGTGGGTACGCTTGTAGTCCTTGGAGAAGCATGATGGGTGAAATGCTGGAGCCCAGCAGTTTGAAGCCAGACCGGGCAACATATCTGTATGTTTCACTCTGTCGTGAAAACACAAAACAAATGAAAACCAAAAAACCCAACAAGAAGAAATATTTAAGAGAAAAATCAACAAAAAGCTAGGCACAGTGCTGCATATATATAATCCCAGCTACTTGGGAACATGGGGCAGGAGTATCTCTTGAGTCCAGGAATTTAAGGTCATCTCAAAGAAAAAAAAAAAAAATCAATAGGAATTAAGTATTGGGCATTTTCGGAGAGAATGCAAAGTAAGTATCAAGGAAGACAAGGTGGACATGGTAGACTCACTGAAACAAGAAACAAAGGAAGAAAATCAGGATTAGGAAGAAAAATTATGAGTTTGTTCTTGGACGTGGCAAGACTGAGACATTTCTGAGAAAACCAAGTTTCTCATCTATATGAGCCTAGAGGTCAATAAAAGCAATCTGAGTTGGAAGAATATATAAATAATGGACTAATTTGACTAATTTGTATGGAACTATGAAATGAAGTCATAGATATAAATGAAATTGCTACGTAAGGGTGCTGAATGAAACAGGTTAAAGACTGAGGCTTAAAAAATAAGGACTATCAGTATCTAAGGATCAGATATGGGAAGGTAAACTTGAAAAGTAGAGAAGAGTAAAAATGAACAAGGAAAACATGGAAACAAAAAGAGAATAGTGCATAAAAGAGAAAGGAGGGCCAATTAATGCTGCTAATGCTGCTAAAAAGGTCAAAATGCTCCCTGAAAATGCATGCAAATGTCAAAGTTAAACATTTATTATAATTATGATTTTTTGTTTGTTTGTTTTTTTGTTTTATGAGACAGGGTCTCGCTACATACTTCAGGCTGGCCTCAACCTATGTGGCCCAGACTGGCCTTGAACATGCACAATCCTCTTGCTTCAGCCTCCCGCGTGCTGGCATTTCAGCCCTGTACCACCATGCCTGACTTGTGATTGCCATTAACTCTCCTGTATTTAGAAACAAAGACACGGAGCTGTGAATTGAATCTTTCCTATAAGTGACTGGTAAAGGCCACAGGATTAAAAGAAAAAAATTGGGCTGGGGATTTAGCTCAGTGGTTAAAGTGCTTGCCTTGCAAGCACAAGGACCCGAGTTCGATCCCCAGCACCAAAAAAAATTTAAATAAATAAATAAATAAATAAATAAATAAATAAAGGAAAAAAATTAAAAACCCTATCAAATGAAAAGATTGGCTATAACAAAGCGTTCAGAGATTAAGACTGCCTCTATTCAAATTCCTGATTATCCCCTTATTTGTAATTATAAAATATGTCATGGCTTCATATCCTTCTGTACTTCTATTTACCCTCCCAAATGAATAAAATAGACAAAACAGCCTTCTCTATTATAAAAGTTTACAATTAAGAGGACATCTTACTTTAACTCAGTGACTTTTTTCTCTCTTTAATCTTGGATTTAATAGCCTCTTCAAATAATTATCTAGTAAATTCCTGAAAATATTCAGGACAACGTGGTCTTTTTAATAAGAGGTCATTTTTAAAATAAATACTCATCACCTCAAAATCTCAGTATGAGGACTACTGTATGAACATCAAATGATTCAGGGTAAAGAAAATGCTCAATAGGCACAGACATCAAACTGGGAGTACGGAAAGCTAATTAGCAACAGCCTCACTTTCATTCTGGACATCTCTCACCCACTTGCTTCCTGTTTGGAGCTGATAATCCCTTCTCAAAAGAAAACAATGGCAGAAAAGCCCCTGTGCCCAGAATAAGAACAGTAGTATTTTTGGCCAGCTTCTTTCACACAACAAATACCCAGTAGAGAAGTTAATAAAGGATTTGACCTTGCAAAACTTATGAAATTTATGTTTAGCCCAAAAAGAATTTAAAACTATAGTATATACCTATGTCAATTCCTCTTCGAAGTGTAGTTTTGTCAGCATCCTGGTGACCAATCAGATCTTCCACCCAGTGAATGTAGTTGAGTCTCAAAGGAACTGTGGGAATTAGTCTTTCCAATGGAATATCAATAGACAGTCCAAAGTCTTCCCTTAGGAGAGTACAAGTCAAAGCTCTGACTGCTTCAGGGTCTTTAAAATTAAGACTGAAGGATGGAGAGGGGGAAAAAAAAGAAGTTAAACTGTACAAGTTCTTGGCAGCCAGGCAATACCAAATACCTGTTAAAATCTCTTAGAGAGATCAGACATCAATATTTATTATTATTTAAGTAAACATTAACAAAATACCCTTTAAAAATATATTAATATCTATTAAGTTTTAGGAATACTGGGCTTCAATGTAGAATTTTTATACACCCATATATTTTGTAGGAATCTTCTTCTTCTTCTTCTTCTTCTTCCTCTTCTTCTTCTTTTTTTTTTTGGTGCCAGGGATCAAACTCAGGACCTGGTGCTTGCTAGGCAAGCACTCTAACCACTGAGCTAAATCCCCAGCCCCCATACACCCATATATTTTGAACATATCTGACTTCTCTATCCTCCCTTATACCCTCTCCTCTTATTCCCTTCTTCTTGTCTAATAATACCCTCCAGGCTGCCAGGTGCCAGGCATAGGGGCACACGCCTATAATCTCAGGACTCAAGAGACCAAGGCAGGAGGATAGCTGTGAGTTCAAAACCAGACTAAATGATATAACAAAACCATGTCTCAATAAATAAACAAACAAAATAAATCCTCCTTTCTACTCTCACGTCATTTTCTTTAGATTCCACATATTAGAAGGAACATGTGATATCTGAGTCTGGCTTATTTTGCTTAACATGACATCTAGTTCATCCATTTTTATACAAATGACATAATTTCATTCTTCTTTGCATCTAGATAATATTCCATTGTGTATATGTACTATCCATTCATCTGTTAATGGGCACATAGATTGGTTCTATTATCTAAGCTACTGTGAATTGTGCCACATTAAACATGGGTATGTAGGTATCTCTCTACTATGATGATTTTAATTCCTTTGAGTATAGACTAAGGCATGGTATGGGTGGACCAAATCATGGCTCTAATTTTAGTTTTTAAGGAACCTCCATACTGACTTCCACAATGGCTCTACTAACTTACATTCCTCTAGCAATGCAGAAGGGTTCCTTTCCCCCCTGCATTCTTGCCAGCATTTATTATTTTTTGTATTCTACACTATAGTCATTCTGACTGGAGTGAGATAGAATCTCAAAGTAGTTTTCAATAATGGCTAAAGATGTTGAACATTTTTTCATACACTTATTGGCCATTTGTACTCCTTTGAAAAGTGCTTAGTTCATCTGTCCATTTATGACTATTTGATTTTTTGGCATTAAGTTTTTTGAGTTCTTTATATATTTTAGATATTAATCCTGCCAAAAGAATAGCTGGCAAAGATGTTCTCTCATTCTGTAGGTTGTCTCTTCATTCTTGTCAGTTGTTTCCCTTGCTGGGCAGAAGCTTTTTAATTTGATGTAGTACCATTTATCGATCCTTGCTAATACTTGTATCTCGTGCGTTCCTAAAGTTCTGTTCAGGACGTTTCTGTCTTGTGCCTATGGATTCATTTATTTCCCTATTTTTTCTTCTAGCAGTTTCAATTTCTTTTCTTTAGTTTTTTGAGACAGAATCTTGCCATGTAGTTCAGGCTGGCTTTGAACTATGTAGCGTAGGCTGGCCTCAAACTCACAATGATCCTCCCATACAAGGCTAAAGTTTCAGGTCTTTTATCTAGCTCTTCGATTCATTTTGAATTGATTTTTATACAAGAGAAAGGGGTCTAGTTTCAATCTTCTACATATGGATATCCACTTTTCCCATCACCACTTGTTAAAGAGGCCATCTTTTTTCCAACATTTGTTTTTGGGTTAAGGTTAGGATTGTTTTTCTAGTTCTTTGAAGAATGTCATTGGAATTTTGATGGAAACTGTACTGCATCGTAGATTGCTTTTGACACTATGGTCATTTTAACAATATCAATTCCATTGATCCATGAACAAGGCAGGTCTTTCCACCTTCTAGTGTCTTCAATTTCTTTCTTGGATGTTCTGTAATTTTCATTATAGAGGTCTTTTACTTCTTTGGTTAGGTTGACTCCTAGGGTTTAAAATGGAATTATCTTCCTGATTTCTTTTGCAACTAGTTCATTATTGGCATACATAAAAGCTTTTTTTTTTTTTTTTTTTTAAAAACCAGGTGTGGTGGTGCATGCCTGTAATCCCAGCACTTGGGAGGCTGAAGCAGGAGAATCACCATGAGTTTGAGACCAGCCTGAGCTACATAATGAGTTCAAGGCCAGCCTGAGGGAGACCTGTCGCAGGAAAAGAAAAGTTCTAGTATGGGATCTGAGAGACCTATAATATTGGCTCTGTGAGTAGGCAGCCATGGATTGGACTGTCACTTCACTTCACACTGAAGTGAAGCAAGTTACTTCAGTTCTTAGGTCTATTTTTTCACCTATAAAATTAAGGGAGTATATATGAGGGTCGTTCTAACTAGAATGGTTGAGTATGAGGAATATACAAAATGAACTTTTATAAAAGGGCCAGAGATGTATCTCAGAGTGCTTGCCTAGCATGCATAAGGCCCCAGTTTGACCCCCCAGTAACCATGACCACCCTCCACCAAAAAGCCACACAAAATAACTAAATAACAGTAAGTGCTCCCACTAACTTCCAGTCTGATGCCATAACAAATTTTTTATTTTTTTGTTACATGATGGTAAGTATCCAGTAACATTATAGAACACATAATGAAAAACCAATAACCAGTGATAAAATAGTGTTAGATAAAATAATCTACTCCTTTAAACTTTTTTTTTTTTAACCAGGCATGATGGTGCACACCTATAATCCTAGCACTTGGCAGGCTGAGTTGGGAGGATTGCCACAAATTCAAAGCTAGCCTGGGCTACCTAGTGAGTTCAAGGCCAGCCTGGACTACATATAAGACCCTGTTTCCAAAAAAAAAAAAAAAAAAAAAAAAAAAAAAAAAAAAAAAAAAAAAAAAAAAAAAAAAAAAAAAAAAAAAAAAAAAAAAAAAAAAAAAAAAAAAAAAAAAAGGAAAGAAAGAAATACAGTAAGAACCCAGAAGCAATAACACACCCACAGCAATGAGCACACTTAGTGCTCAATATCTTGATTTCTAAATACCCCTCCCCACTAAAAGGAATTAAGAGTTCTTTGACTAATGAGCTATTCCTGGATTGGAATAGGAAAAGCACAAGATAAGCCCATAAGATTTTGTCCTGTCAGAAAATAGGACACGCTCAAAAAAGATGGGGACAAGTCAAAAGTACACAGGAAAAAAAAAAAAAAAGTACACTGGAGCAAACTTACAGGGACTCCCATCGGCCAAATCTGGGACAATGTGTATGAAGAATGCTAACAAGGGATTACAGCCCACAGAATAAAAGAATAATTTGAGTCCATATTTTTATAAATAGATAATTAAATTGGGGGGAAGCTTTTACAGTAGAATGAGAATTCACAAATGTAGAACTGATAAAGAAGTTAGAAAATTAACATTTGGTGATCACTATGCTAATAATTGTTTCAAGTACAAATTATCAATAGAGGCTAAAAAGAGTGGGCAAAAGTTTGATGAGAAACAAGATTTCACAGTCTCAAAGTATTCTGCAACAAATTATCAATTACAAAGGAGAAAACAGGAACTCATAGATACCACCTTAAGAAATGAAAAACATCACACACAGATAGCATTTTAATCAAGTATTAGAGTTAACACCAGTAATAATGAAAGAAATTAATACTTTATTTTGAGAAGGACAAAAAGGGACAATGAAAATATGAAAATAAGACTAAAATGACCAGCTGGGCATGGTGGCACACTCCCATAATCCCAACACTCAGTAGGCTGAGGCAGGAAAATCGTTGTGTTTATGAGACCAGCCTGGACTACACAGTGAGTTCAAGGCCAGCCTGAACTACAAAGGTCTCGAGACCTTGTCTCAAAAAAAAAAAAAAAAAAAGACTAAAATGACCATGCAAAAGTGAACAAAGTTCAGAAATGAAATAGCAATGATGGCTATACAATTCTGTCAATAACACTAAAAACAACTGAACTGTACAATTTAAAAGAGTGAATTTTACAGTATGTGTACTTTATCTCAATAAATAAACGAGGAGTATTTCGCTTTCAAATGCTCCCTACTTGTCGAGTACCTAACTATCATCTCCTTTTCCCCCTTTTCCACCACTTTTAAATAAACTGTCCTCTAAATAAATTGCCTTCTCTTAAAAAAAAAATAAAATAAAACGCTGGGTGTGGTGGCACACACTTGTCATTCCAGCACTGGGGAGGCTGAGGCAGGAGGATCACCATGAGTTTGAGGCCAGTCTGGGCTACAAATTGAGTTTAAGGCCAGCCTGAACTACATGGGGGTATAAAAGTATTGGGGTGTGGGGGTATGAGATGGCCACTTCCAAAAATAAATTACAGATGAGGATGTGGCAAAATTGAAACCTTTGTACACAGTTGGTGGGAATGTAAAATGGTATAGCTATTGTGGAAAGCAGTAACAAGTTTCCTGCTACTTACAACACGAATGAGCCTGGAGGACATTACAATAAGTGAAACAAGCCAGAGAAGGGCAAATACTGTATGATCTCACTTATATGTAGAATCTAAAACAGTTGAATTTGCCAGGCACAGGATATAGCACTGTAGTCCCGGGCACTTGGGAAGCTGAGGCAGGAGAATCACTTGAGCCCAAAAGTGCGCAGTCAGCCTGTGAGACTATCTCATAAACTTAAATAAAAATTTTGAAGTTGAATTCACGGAAGTACAGTGTAGAAAGGTGGTTACAGGCAGAAGGGGAATAGGAAGATGTTGGTCAATGGCTACAGAGTTTCAGCTATTTAGGAAGAATAAATTCCAGAGACCTAATGTACTGTATAACAATACTGTATTGTATCCTTGAAATTTGCTAGGGTAGATTTTAAGTATTCTCACCACCCCAAAAAAAAGAAACAAAGAAGAAAGTAGGTAACTATGTAGGGAGGAACATGTTAATTAGTTTGGTTATAGTAATCAGATAACTATGTAATATATGTATATCCTGCCTATCAAAACATCTTATTTTGTACCTTAAATATATATAATTTCAATATTTAAAAACAGGGAAAAAAAGAACTAAAAACAAGATCTCAAAGAGAGGAGTGCATACTCATGTTTGCTGCGACATTATTCACAACAGCCATGAAGTGGAAGCAACTTAATGTCCACCAACAGATAAAGAATATGTAGCATATATATTATATACATACAATGGAATATTAATATGATGTAGCCTCTCAAAAAGATGGATATCCTGTCATATGCTGTAACATGGACAAATCTTGAGGACATTATGCTGAATGAAATAACTCAGTCACAGAAAGTAGAATACTACATGACTCCAACTGGGTAAGAAATGCAAAGTAATCAAATTCTATTTTTTAAAAAAATCTTTAATTATGAAACAGGGTCTTGCTAAGTCACTAAGGTGCCCAGGCTGGGTCTGAACTTGCAATCCTCCTGCCTCAGCTTGCCACTCACAGGTATGCACCTACATGTGCAGCTTAAAGTAGTCAAATTCTTTTTCTTTTTTTTTTTAAGTACTCAAATTCTTAAAAGCAAAAATTGAATGGTGGTTACTGGGGGAAGGAGAAATAGGAAAGAGGAGGTCTTCAATAAATAGTTTCAGTTTTATAAGATGAAAAAGTCCTAAGATCTGGTATACAACAATGAACACACAGCTAGCACTACTATACACTGAAAAATGGTTAAAATGATAAATTTTGTTATGTTTCTTTTCTTTTTCTTTTTTTATGGTGCTGGGGATCAAACTCAGGGCCTTGTACTTGTGAGGCAAATGCTCTACCACTGAGATAAATCCTCAGCCCCTCTTTTCATTTTTTGTTTGTTTTGTTTTTTGTTTTTGGTGCTGGGGATCGAAATCAGGGCTTAGTGATTGCTAGTTAAGCACTCTACCACTTGAGCTAAATCCCCAACCCTGTTTTTAAGAGCTTCTATCCAGAGGATAACAAAGATGAAGAAAATTGTAGAAGCTTACCTTGGGAAGACTGTTGCCAATGCTGTAGTCACAGTGCCAGCTTAATGACTCAGCGTCAGGCAACCCAAGATGCTAAAACCACTGCTGGTCTCAATGTTCTTAGAATTATCAAGGGGCCAACAGATGCTGCTGTTGCTTATGGCTTAGACAAAAAGGTTGGAGTAAAAAGAAATGTGCTGATTTTTTATATAGGAAGTGGCACTTTTGATGAGCCAATCCTCACTATTCAAGATGGAATCTTTGAGGTCAAATGTACAGCTGGAGACACACACTCAGATGGAGAAGACTTTTGACAACCAAATGGTCAACCATTTTATTGGGGAGCCCAAGCACAAGCACAAGAAGGACATCAGTGAGAAGAAAAGAGCTATCCCTTGTCTCCATACTGCATGTGAGCAGGCTAAGCGAGCCCTCTCTTCCGGCAGCCAAGCCAGTATTGAGACTGATTCCCTTTACAAAGGAATCAGCTTCTACACCTCCATTACTTGTGCTTGATTTGAAGAGCTGCATGCTGACCTGTTCTCTGGCACTCTGTGGAAAAGGTTCTTTGAGATGCCAAAATGAACAAGTCACAGATCCATGACACTGTCCTGGCAGGTGGTTCTACCTGTATCCCCAGCTTCTATAAGACTTCTTCAGTGGAAAAGAATGGACTAAGAGCATCAACCCTGATGAGGCTGTTGCTTATGGTGCAGCTGTTCAGGCAGCCATTCTGTCCATAGACAAGTCTGAAAATGTTCAAGATTTGCTGCTCTTGGATGTTACTCCTCTTTCCCTTGGAATTGAAACTGCTGCTGGAGTTATGACTGTCCTCATTAAGTGCAATACTATCGTTCCTACCAAGCAGACATAGACCTTCACTACCTACTCTGACAACCAGCCTGGTGTGCTCATTCGGGTATATGAAGGCATGCGTGCAATGACCAAGGTTAACAACCTGCTTGGCAAGTTTGAACTCACAGGCAAACCTCCTGCACCTGCGCTAGTCCTCAGATTGAGGTCATTTTTTTATACTGATGCCAACGGCATCCTCAATGTCTTTGCTGCAGACAAAAGTACAGGAAAAGAGAACGTGATTACCATCACTCATGACAAGGGCTGTGTGAGCAAGGAGGACATAGAAGGTACGGTCCAGGAAGCAGAGAAGCACAAAGCTGAAGGGACAAGGTGTCATCCAAGAATTCACTGGAGTCCTATGCTTTCAACATGAAAGCAACTGTTGAAGACAAAAAACTTCAAGGCGAGATCAACAATGAAGATAAAAAGAAGATTCTTGACAAGTGTAATGAAATCATCAACTGGCTAGACAAGAATCAGACTGCAGGGAAGGAAGAATCCGAACATCAGCAAAAGGAGCTGGAGAAGTCTCCAATCCAATCATTCCCAAGCTGTATCTAGTGCAGGTGACAGACCTGGAGGAAGGCCTGGGGACATCCTTGGTCAGGAGCTCCTCCCTCTAGTGGTGCTCCCTCAGGGCCCACCATTAAAGAGACTGATTAAGCCAACACCACGTATAGATTTAGCATTGTCCCACACAATAAAACATTGAAGGACCCAAATCTGTAACAAATTCTGTGGCAGTTTTTAAAGTTTAACTGCTACAGTAAAGTACTGTACTCTCAATACTTGGGCATTCTCAATACTTGAATATGGAACATGTGCACAGGGAAAAGACAACACTGCACTTTAAAAGCATGTTATTATAAGTGGAAAATGCAAGGTCTTCAATAAAACTATTTAAATTGGCATCATTTAAAAAAGCTGTGTTTGTCTCTATACAACCAGAAAAATTGCTCTATAAGAATAGGGAGATCTCTTTTTTTTTTTTTGGTGCTGGGGATCAAAGAATACGGACAAGGGCTTAGTAAAGACAGGGCAAAGTAATTTCATCCTTTTCTTTTTTTTTTTTTAGGTGCTGGGGTTTGAACTCAGGGCCTTGTGCTTGCTAGGCAAGCACTCTACCACTTGAGCTAAATCCCCAGCCCCATTAATTTTGTCTTTTGAGGCAGAAGAATTCTAACTTTCTTCTCTTCTACATTCAACATTACCATTATAAATGTAGTTAGGAAGCATAAATTTTTGCAATTTACCCATTAAGGGATCCATAAAGTTTGCAAAAATTAAAAAAAAAATTGTTTTTCAAAAAGGAAAATAAGTCCTTGGATCCAGAGTATTTGCTTTTGATGATACAGGCCAATTCTGTTGAAGATCAACCCAGGATATTTTCAACTGTGACAGCAATCCCCAAAAGATAGTGCTACAACTTGAGCATTCGTCACATAGCTTCAAGAGACATTCTGAGGCAAGAGAGACAGAAATATTATTCATTTTTCTTGGGTTTTTAAATAGAGTTGTTGTTTATATAAATACTTCTTACTTCACAAAAACATTTATAAATATTTACTCTGATGAACTACAGCACACAATTTACTCATGAGGAACTATATTCTAATTACCCAAAAATATAAGACATCGAGCTGGAGGTAAGTCTAACTAAAGGAAATGAACTGAAAATTGATGGAGAGGTGAATGTTCACTCTTTACTTCTAAGAAAATGGAGACATTAGTCTAAGTGTTACAAATCCTTTAGTAGGACAAAGTCTAGCCATCCAACTTTACTAGTTAAGTATCTAGGTCACACTAGCACCCTGGGACATTCAAAATTCTGAACACCAGCAAGATCTTTTTTTAATTCTCATTTCTAAGATCACAGGGAGGTCTAGGAACTAAAATCAACTCTCATGTGGAAATCAGTAATTTATTCATTCCATTGGTCTTTGTTGTTTGTGTAACACATTCAGCTTTACAAAATAGCCTATTGTCAACAGGCTGATGTTCCATCTCAGAATGACTGCTGCTCTGCTACTGAAAAATACAGTATTGCCACTATAGATGGATTTTTGTTTTGTTTTGTTTTTTCATTTTTTGAGACAAGGTCTCTCTGTCTCAAAAAAATGAAAAAAACTCAATATGTATCCCAGGCTGGCCTCAAACTCACAGCAATCCTCCTGCTTTGGCCTCCCAAGTGCTGATATCACAGGTGTGTGCCACCACGCCTGGCTACAGATAGATTTTGGAAGGACACATTTCTGTAATCCATGGTGGAAATAACAATCACTCTAACGCTGAAGAAGCTGAACCTGTGTAATAATAACAAAGGGCAAAGCCTCCTAACTGGACTCCAACACTGGTTTCTAGTCACTGGATCATCACTAAGATGCTAAAAATGATACAGTCGTTCTGAATGACCAAGCTCTTCAATGGATCTTTGGTGCAGAAACAAAATCAGGTTAAGTGTCAGACTCTGTTCAAGCTCAACTCATAGAACTCATGTAAACTGTAGGCTGTCCCTGTGGAAAAGGCACAAACTAAAATCTAATTGCAATGGTCTGATACAGTTAAAGACAGCTGGGCGTGATGGTGTACACCTGTGATCTCGGCACTCGAGAGGCTGAGGCAGAAGGATCACTGTGAGTTTGAGACCAGCCCCGGCTACACAGTGAGTTCAAGGCCAGCCTGAATTACACAGTGAGACCCTGTCTCAAAAAACAAAACAAAAATTAAAAATTATTATAACAAAGAAGTGACAAGTGCAAGGAAGAAAAGAGAAAGACATCACATCAGCAATACTCACTGCTTTAATTATACCAGGCTTAATAAAAACATGAGTAGCAAAACAAAAACAAACAATAAAAAAAATAAAAACTAACAAAATAAAAAAAACCATGAGTATCATTAGCTATGTGTCTACAACATTAGCTACATCACTACACATGCATTATGACTAACCTTTAGGACAACCATCCAAACCACATTCTTTTAACCCTCTTTTGTGTGTGTGTGTGGCAGTGTGGAGGGCACTGAGGATTGAACTCAGGGCCTTTGCACTGAATTACATTTTCAGCCCATTTTTTATTTTTAATTTTGAAATGGGGTCTCACTAAGCCACCCAGGCTGGGCTCAAATTTGTGGTCCTCCTTCCTCAGCCTCCCCTAGAGAGCTAGGATTACAGATGTGCACCAACATGTCCAGTTTAACCTTCTTTTTAGGTAAAGCACTTAGTCTCAATAAAACTTAGAAAATTATCTAAAATTTCACAGTTGGTAAGTGGCACCCTCAAGACCATTCCTTAGGACAACGGACATAAAAGTACCTCTTTCCACAACAAGCCCTGCTTCCCTGAAGACAGCACTTAAGAGCTGAGCAAAAAAAAAATGACACTCCAACCCATCTCAGGACTAATGTTTTACATGATATTCCTACTCCATCATTAATTTAGTTTATATTTTGGTGCTGCTTCTTTTATATGTCTCACAGAGTTTAATACAAAGCCAAAAGGGAAGAAGCCAGCCAGCCATGGTGCTACACACCTTGAATCTCAGCTACTTAGGAGACTAAGGCAGGAGGCTGACACAGAAGAATTGCAAGTCTAAAGCCAGCCTAAGCTACACAGTAAGACCTTGTCTCAAAACAAAACAAACAAACAAAAAACACTGGAGGGGTAGGGGATTTAGTTCAGTGGTAGAGCACTTGCCTAGCAATGTAAGAACCTGAGTTCGATCCCCGGAACCCCCAAAAAACAAAAACAAAAACAAAAAACACTGGAAAATCCCTCTGATCATTCATAGCACTGTGAGATATTCATATTATAATAAACAGAAGCCAAGACAGCTAAAGGAAGGAAGACTCACCTATCTCACCTAACCAATTTACACTCCCTCTGGGAGGTATCCCACTGAGTAGAGTGACAGGCAGGAATCATTCCACTATTAATATGCACATTCAAAGGGGTTCTGCTGTACAGACTCAAGACTGTTTCCAAATGTCACTCTGCACCAGACAACTGGTAGTCTCTTCTTGCCCTGACGCTATACTAATTGTTCTAACTTAACACTTCATACACTTAAATATATATCTAGAAAAGCTTATACCCTTACACCTTCCCACCTCCCATTACTCTTTTATTAAAGAATATTTGCTTTGTCAGCTGTGGTGGCACATACCTGTAATCCCAGCACTCCATCTTTTTTTAAATATATATCTCCATCTTTTTTTTTTTTTGAGACAGGGTTTTGCTTTGTGGTTCAGGCTGGCCTTAAACTCAGAGCAATCCTCCTGCCTCAACCTCCTGAGTGCTGGGACTAGACATATGAGCCACCACGCCTGGCTATCTCTCCATCTTGAAAATGCTAACTACTGTATCTTAAAAACTCTCCTCTGATGGCTTCTCAGCCTTTTGGCTAAGATCAAGTGTAAAAATTCTCCTCTGGTTCCTCAGTGTAAAAACTCTCCTCTGATTCCTCAGTGTAAAAACTCTCCTCTGGTTCCTCAGTGTAAAAACTCTCCTCTGGTTCCTCAGTGTCTGAGGAATCAAGTTCATTCTAACTGGCATGCTATAAAAGGTTCTTTGTGATCTGCTGTTTTCCATCCAGTGTTATCTTCCCCAGCAAGCTATCTCATATACACCCCAGTCCAATCTCCATGCAGTTCTCTAAACTCAAGTCTATTCTCTGTATTCACAGTTCTTTTCTTACTTCTCTTCTACCTTCACATTCACCTTAAAGAGCCATTCCACTACCACTGCTGAGTCCCTCTCTGCAGTCCTTCTTTTCCACTGCTTATGAAATACTCCACCCTAAGACCAGCTCCTCTCCACCCCTTGTTCTGTACTCCAGTAAATGCCATCTGTACTTGTGCTAAGGTAGAACCCCAAGCATCATACTTGGCTCTTCTGTCCTTCATTTCCATCAAGTCTTGCTACCTCTATCCATGAATTTTTCTCAAATTCATCCAGAAGGGCTGGGGATTTAGCTCAGTGGTGACAGTGCTTGCCTTCCAAGCACGAGGCCCTGAGTTCGAGCCCCAGCACCAAAAAAAAAAAAAAAAAAAAAAAAATTCATCCAGAGATCTCTATCCTTACTGCCTCCACCTAATTAGGTCACCACCATTACATCTAATCTGGATTACCAGAACCATTTCCAACTACCTCCCTTTACTTCCAATCTGTGTGTGTGTGCGTGTGTGCGTGTGTGTATGCGCATGTGCGTGTGTATTGGGGCGTGGAGGGAGCATTTACTGGGAACTAAAACAAGGCCTTTACACTGACCTGCATCACCAGCCCATTTTTTACTTTTTATTTTGAAACAGGGTCTTACTATGTCACTAAATTTTCCAGCCTGGGTTCAAACTTGGGATCCTCTTGCCTCTGCCTCCCAGAGTGCTGAGATTACA
This sequence comes from Hystrix cristata, assembly GCA_004026905.1. NCBI lineage: Eukaryota > Metazoa > Chordata > Mammalia > Rodentia > Hystricidae > Hystrix > Hystrix cristata. The sequence goes on from PVJO010011004.1 coordinate 46,742, forward strand.
GGCATGCACCATCACACCCAGCTACCTCCATTCTTAATCCTCCTGCAATCCATCTTCCACAATGCTCCTAGAATACATCTGCTTAAACACAATTCTGAAATGTTATCCCCTACTTTAAAGCTTCAGTGGAAAGCTGGGCATGGTGACACATACCTGTAATCCCAGCACTCTGGGAGACTGAGGCAGGAGGATCCCAGGTTCCAGCCCAAGCTGGGCAACTTAGTGACTTAGGCCCTGGGTTCAATCCCCATTGCCACAAAACAAAATAGAAAAAAAAAAAAAAAACCTTTTAGTGCATAAGGATGAGGATATATAATTGTGAAGACAAAACTCCACCCACTCCATGCCATGTCTTTCAGACTCCTTAGTGAACCTCACAAAGTATAGCAAGTACAACCTTCCTCAGCCTCGTCTTCTATCTTTTATCCACTACACCCTACGCATGATCAACTTTTCAGTTCCCCTGCTGCTCAGTGTTCTGTGCACATGCTGCTCCCTTTGCCTGTAACACTCGGCCCTTACCTAGCCAACTCCTATTCTTCAGAACACAACCAAGACACCATTTCTGTATCAAATCATTTTCTGAATTCCAAAATTGGGATCAGATCTCCCTCCCATATGATCCTACTGCACAGACCACAGATTCTACCACACTGAATGTTAACCGCTTATATATTTGTCTAATTTCCCCTCTAGTGTATGAACTCAAATGTGGGAGTAACTACGTCTTTCTACTTTATTATGGCTCTCCTAGAACTG
>PVJO010011004.1:51458-61917 GCA_004026905.1 Hystrix cristata
ATAATTATTACTGACAAATAACAAAAATTGTAAAACAAAATAACAAGTACTTGTGAGACTGTAAAGAGGGGCTCAGGATTTAGTTCAGCGGTTAGAGTGCTTACCTTGCAAGCACAAGGCCTTGAGTTTGAGCCCCAGAATTTAAAAAAAAAAAAAAAAAGAGAATGTAAAGAAATCTGAGCTCTAACTAACTGGTGGAAACATAGCCAGGCATGATCCCAGGCCCATAATCCCAGCACTCGGGAGGCCAAGGCAGGAGGATCACTGTGAGTTCAAGGCCAGCCTGGGCTGGGCCAGCCTGAATTACATAATGAGACCCTATCTCAAAAAAAAAAAAAAAACCCCAAAAACAAAAACAAACAAAACATGTGGATTTGTGCACTTATTAAAAAATAAAAGCTCAACATGGAATTACCATACACTGTAATTTAGTAATTCCACTCCTAGGTATATCTCCAAAAGAACATAATACAGGGACTGAAAGAAAAACTTATACATTAGTGTTCACAAAAGCACTATTCACTATAGCCGAAATGTAGAAACAATCCAAGCGTCCATTGACAGATAAATAACTACACATAATATGATATGTATGGAGTCAGCCAAAAAATGTATACATCAGGAAAAGAAAAACTCATACAAATATTTTAATAGTAAATTTATTGAGACATCATGAGATTAATACAAGTTACCTTTGGCCTCTACAGTTTCAAGAGATGCTCAAAGTGGTGGCCATTAGCTTCCAGACATTTATTAGGATGGCGAACTGCTGAAGTGCGTACACATTTTTTGGTGGACTCTATTAAACATATACAATACATATTACCCAGCCATGAAAAGGCATTAAATTCTGATACATGCTACAACACAGATGAATCTTGAAAACAATGGTAAGAGAACTCAAAGGACAAATATTGTATGCTGCTTCTTAATAAGGTATCAAGAAAAACACAACTCATACAGACAGTAGAATAGAGGTGGTCAGGGGCTGGGCAGAGAAGTAGCAGGGAGTTAGTGTCTAACGGGTACACAATTTTCATTTGTAATGAAGTTCCAGAAAAGGATAGTGGCGAGGGCTGCACAACAGCATGAATGTACTTGAAGTCACTGAGTGGTATACTTAAAAATCATTACATATTATATCACGCATATTTTACCACAATAAAATGAATCTTTTTTGTGAATTTTTTTTTTTAATTAAGGGAAAAAAACCGAAAAGTTCTCCTTTGAGAGCATCAGAGTGGGCTGGCAATATAGCTCAGTGGCAGACAGCAGAGAGTACCCGTCTGGCATGTACAAGGTTCAACCCCCAGCATCCAGCACCAAAAAAAAGATAAAAGCATCAAAGTGACATAAGGCAATATAATCTATAATCTTACAGTTAGTTTTGTTTTTTTCCCTTTTGGTGCCAGGGGTCGAACCCAGGGCCTTTTGATAGGCAAGCACTTTAACCACTGAGCTAAATCCCCAACCCCTACAGTTAGTTTTTACAGTGGCCTTGCAAGGATTAAATATTTGGCAGCATACCACAAAGTCACTAAAGTTTGAAAAAAAAATATGTTCTATTTCAATTTCTTTCATAAATTTGTGTCATTCCTAGATAGCTAAAAACAAATGAAAATATTTTGTCTTCACCCGGATTAGGGAAAGGAAAAAAAGGTAATATGTTTATATCAAGAAAAACTGAAAGAAAAACTAATATAGTTTCTTAATACATTTCCAGGTAGTTAGTAATTTTATTTACTTATTTATTTTTTGGTTTAGTGCTGGGTACTGAACCCTGGGCCTCAGGCATACTAATCATGTACTCTACCACTAAGCTATAGCCCCAGCCCCTAGTTGGTAATTTGAAAAATATTTTAAGTGCATCTCTGGGTGGTAGGTGATTTTTTTTCTTTATATTGTTCTGCATTTTCCAGTTTTTTTGTTTTTGTTTTTGATGGTGGTACTATGGATTGAACCCAGGGCCTTCACTCTGAACTGTTTCTCCAGCCCTTTAACACTTTTTTTTTTTACTTTGAGACAGGGCCTTGGTAAATCCCTAAATTGCCCAGGCTGGGCTCAAACTTGCCATCCTCCTGCCTTAACCTCCCAGATTGCTGGGATTACAGGTGTGTGCTAGCATGCCTATCTTAATAATAACGAACATTTGAAACAGTATTATGCAAGCTAGAAATCTAGAAATCACCTAATACTTCTCTCTCCCTCATAGCCAAGAAATCAGTCTGTTGGTTTTACCTGCTGAACATTTCAAATCCATCTCTTTTCCCTTGCGCCCACCGGTATCAACCCAGGATAAATTACCTAGATTGTGAGAACAGCCTCTTAGTTGGTTTGCCTTCATTCAGTCTTGGTCTCACCTTTCCTTGCAGTGATCGCCTCTCACTACAAATCTCAGTAGCTCCATCTATCTACATCTACTTGTTCAAAACCTTACTCTGCCAGATGTGGTAGTACATGCCTGCAAGCCCAGCACTCAGGAAGCTGAGGCAAAGGACTACCAGGAGTTTGAAGCCAGCATGGTCTACATAGTGAGTTCAAGGCCAGTGTGAACTACATAGCAAGACCCTGTCTCAAAACAAAACAAACCCCCCACCTTACTCTTAGGATAAAAGTAAATGTCATTACTTCAGCACACATATTAGATCTTGCATGGTCTGGCTTTACCTATCTTTTCACCATCAGCTTAAATCTATACATCCCCTTACTTCTCCTTTCTGTCCCTCCACATTGGCCATAGAACCGTTACATAGGCTACTCCTTTTGACTTTCCTCCCCATCTTCAACTGGTGAATTCCTACTCATCCTTAGGATCACAGTAAAAGGATTTCTTCTTCAGAAGACCTTCCCTAATCTCCCCAGTTAAGTCATGCATGTTCTGTTATGGTTTAGACCTAAAATGGCCCCCAAAGCCTCATATGTTTGGAAGGTGACTGGATTATAGGGGTGCTACAACTGGCTTGGTGTTGGGAGGCAGGACCTGGATGGAAGAGGTGGGTCACTGAGGGAGTGACCTGGAAAAGTGTATCTCTCTTCTGGGCTCCTCTCTTCACTCCCTGATGCTATGAGGTAAGCAGCTCTCTTTCCAGCCAAGCCCTTCCATCTTGCCTTCCTGCCTTGGAGCCAGCCATTTATGGACTAAACACGTGAGCCAAAATCAACTTCTCCGCCTTTAAACTGTGGGTGTCTGGTAGTGTGTCTCAGCAATGAGAAAATGACTAAGACATGTCCCCTATTAGAAAGTTTAGTTCTTTTTTTTTTAAAGAGGGTCTTGGGATTGGGGATTTAGCTCAAGTGGTAGAGTGCCTGCTCAGCAAGCACAAGGCCCTGAGTTCAATCCCTAACACCCCCCCCACCAAAAAGAGTCTTCTTATGTACTTCAGGCTGGCCTTGAATTCACTGAGTAGCCCAAGTAACTCACTAAGTGGGTTAAAACTCGTGGCAATCCTCCTGCCTCAACCTCCAGAGTGGTAGGATTTCAGGTGTACACCACCACACCTGGCTCCCTATTAGGAAGTTTCCTAGCAATAAACATCTTTCTTTTGCAAACTTTGCTAGAAATGTAATTTTACATAGAAATAAATCTATTAGCATTCTATACAGAAGATTTTTTGACAGTTCTCTACACTCACAAATAAATAACCAATTTCAAGAATTATGTTCTTCACGCTAGACCAGTGATGACGAACCTTTTAGAACTTTCCCTAATACAAACAGCCTACTGTGGCACACATGCACACATGCCACAGGTTCGTCAGCACTGCTCTAGTCCTTTCAAAATTGTATCCCCAACTGGCTACCATATTTCTTACATGAATGATTCAGAAGTATTTCACATACATGTCCAAACTTAAACCCAAACTGGTCCTCCTCTACTTTTCCCTATTGCATTGAATAGTATCACCATCTTTCTCCTGGTGCACAAACCAGAAATCTTTAGCATTTTTCCTGCCCTATCTCCAGTGTTCCAAACACAGACAATGTGCTGAACATTCTCTGCCTCCTAATTCCAACTGTTTATCCTCCATAACTCTACCTCTCTGGCCCAGATTATTATCACTTCTTTTCTGAACTAGTGTGAGACTCTAACTGATCTCTCCATAACCACTCTTGGCCCTTGCAATCCATTTTTCACCCAGCAGGTAAGCCCCTGCCCCTCTCAGTGCCAACCTTAACAACACTCCCTTGCTAAACTTCTTGAGCAGTTTCCTAAAGCTATTAAGCAAAGAAAGTCTGAAATTATTAAAGCATGCATAATCTAGGCCTTCCCTATCCCTCCAACCTCACTTGCTGCCTCTTTCCCTTTCTTGCACAATGCTTCAGACAGCCTGGTCTGCTTTCATCCTCTGATGTATAGTGGTCTCTTATACCATCTGCTGTTCTTAGTGGCTGCAAGGTTCTTCCACTCTTATCACCATCTCCTTTCACCCCTGAAGGTCCATTAATCCTTCAAAATCATACCCTAAAGCATCTTCCTCTAAAGTACGCTTCCTCTGACCCCCAAATTCACTCCCTCTACTCTATATGCTTTCAAAGCTCTTCAGTTTGCTATTATGAGTGTAATTAAGTATGTGACAGACAAGCCAGGTTGCAACTGTGTTTCATTTTTCCCTGTACCCCCAGCAACTGGCATATAATAAACATTTATTAAGTGACTGAACATGAGGCATCATCTGGATGCTTTTCAGCACACTAAGTTATTTCCCTTTGACCCTTACACTACCACTGAAACTCACTATACGCTGGTTTTAATTTCGTAACATTAGCAGACCTTTTACAGACCATCAGGAATGAGGGGAGCATAAAACCAGGAGAGGTCCCAGTCTCCAAGAAAACACTAAAGAGGATGAGTGGACACTAGTGGGCCGAAGAGTGACAGAGCCTCAGCTCCTGGGAGGACAGGACGAGACCGGAAAACATCCCTGCTCATGGTTCTCTCACTCTTAGGTCTCCAGGACTGTTCCTGTTGCTTCCTAACCTAGCCATGGATGTTGGCATTTAAGAAAATTAAGATTGTTACACCTCTGATCAGAAAGGATAGTTTTTCCTTGTTGCTTGATTTGTAAGTGATGACTGCCATTCTGTAGGTTTTGATGTTAGATGTGAAACGTGTATATTAACCTTTCTTGCTAAATTGGTCAAATAAGCACTTTCTTGTAAAAAGAAATTACATACAATGAGTTTCATAAAGTAAAATGCAGTTTCTGAAATAAAAAAATTAAAAAAAAAAACACTGAAAAGGAAAATGCTTTCCTTTCTTCTAATTCTGGCCAGTAACAAAAAAATGAAAGGTAGTCTAACACAGTGGCATATTAGGGCTCTGCAACATACTAAGGAAGATACCAAAGACTTCATAGCTCACATTAATGCACATGCAACATGACATCCTGAACTAAGTGAGACTACTTTTAGTTCATTTTCTGCCACAGTAATTCTCATCAGAGAGATGCCACCAGGCTGGCCTGGAGGGGATCCTCCTGCCTCAGCCTCCCAAGCACATGCACCACCACACCTGGCTACCTTTTTTTTTCTTTTTTTTTTAACTTTGAAACAGGGTCTAAATTGCCCGAGCATGACTTAAACTTGTGATCCTCCTGCTTCTGCCTCCCAAAGTGCTGGGACTGCAGACATGTATCACTGTGCCTAGCTGAATAAAGTCATTTTCTGTTTGTTTGTTTTTTGCTAACCAACCTCCTAATACAGGCACTGGATAATTAGCTGAACATATCCTATTCCTCAGTTTAGCTGGATGTTGGCTTTTTTTTTTTCTTTTCTTTTGAGAAAAGGTCTTGCTATGTAGCCCCGCCAGGTTGGCCTCAAAAATCCTCCTGGCTCAGCCTCCCCAGTGCTAGAATTACAGATGTAGATTACCTAACCCAGCTTGAGTGTCCTCTTACCTGATACAGCATCGTCACTTCCCACTTTCCCTAACCTAACCAACTTTTCCAGGTTTATTCTGCTCTAACCACATTGTCCTTCTTGCTATTTCTCTGTCAAGTCTGACACACTCATGCCGTAGGGCTTTTGCACTTGCATGGGTTCCTCTCCCCCCAGAAACAGACACATTGAATGTACCTTTACCTTGTTCAGGTCTTTGGGTCAAATATCACCTCTTCATTGACACCTTTTCTGAGTACCTGATTTACATATTCAGGGAGTGAACACACTTCTTGTTTCCCTTCCTAGCTGCAGTATTCTACATTGAATTTACATATCTGGCATTCCTTTTTTTTTTTTTTTTTTTTTTGAGACAAGGTCTCACTATGTAGTTCAGGCTAGCCCTAAACTCACTATGTAGCCCTGCCTCAGCCTCCCAAGTGTTGGGATTACAGACATGTGCCCCCATGCCTGGCTATTTTGTTTATTTTCTAAAATTTTCCCAATAAGTTTCATGAGGAAAAATATTTTGTCTATTTTGTTCACTGAGGAATCCCAAAGCTTAATGTAGGGTCTAGTAGAAGAGGGATCCACATAATTGTTGACTGAAAGCACAACAGAACTCATTTCACTGGCCAGGCCACTGAAATACGCAACTCTCATTCTGAGTGGGCAGTCCTCATCGAGTCTCATAAAAAGCTCATCCCAAGGGCTGAAATTTTTCTTCAGGGTTATCTGAATCAGTCCAGAAGGGTAAAATAGTACTGTTGAAGCTGACACTTCTACATTCTTTGATCTTTCCCATTTCTGTGCTTCTGTGTCCTTGGTTCTTCCTGATCCTTAACCCTCAAATACCACTTCTCTTAATATGTAAGCCTATAAAAAATGTTCAAATTCTGCTTTTAGAATGTTGAATTCCTGGCCGGGCCTGGGGGCGCCCACCTATAATCCTAGTATTCAGGAGGCTGAGGCAGGAGGATCGCAGCAAGTTCGAGGCTAATCTAGGCTACATAAAGGTCAGCCTTAACTACACAGCGAGACCCTGTCTCAAAATAATAACAATAACAACAACAATAGTAACAAATGGAATGTTAAATTTCTTCTCAACAGATCCCTCCTACCTCAACCCCAACCTCGGCTATCTGTCCTCGCCTTCCGTCACAAATCCGGCTTTCCCCCGCCAATGCCACTTGTCCAACTCCTCCAACTCCTTCCATGCCCTCATTTTACCCATTCAGTTTGTCTGCCACCTTTGCTTCAAATCTCTCTAAAAAAACCATCCTCCCGGGGGTTCCTACTTCCATTCTAGTTTCCATTCAATTTGCCAACTCCTCCCATCCACCCCACCCGCGGGCACAAAGCATTACATCTTCCTTCCTCGACCTCCTCAGCCCAAAACCCAAAAATGAGAAAGCCAGGTGATCGATGGGTTAAGTGACCCATGATCTCAATCCGCACAAAAAGATGTTAAATGACCCACCTCTGAGGCAGATGCTTCTACCTGACGACTTGTCTGGTGTGGGCCTGTACAGTATCCAAATTTTACGCCACCCGCAGCGCTAAGCTCCTAGAAACGCAGATGCTACGCTCCCCGCGCGCCGCCATCTTGTGAAACCATCTGCCCTCGTGATTGGACAAGTAGGTCTCGCGAGACTCGCACTTAACCTGAAGAAAGGAGCAACTGTCGCGATACCTGGAATTTGCGGCTCCTTTTGACAGAAGGTGGGGGCGTGGTAGCTGGTGATGGAGTTCTTTGCCCCGTGGTCAAAGAAGGACCTGCACGCCAGTTCGCTAAGGAACTTTGTTTTTGTTTTTGTTTAAGTAGCTTTCTGGGCCCCGCTCCAGACTAAGTCATACTCTCTGGAGATGGGAGGGGAATAGGAGGACGAAAGAGGGAGACTTTTGTGTTTGGTGCCGGGCAATTGTTGCTTATTGTGCAACAGGTCTCTCTTTTTATGGGTTGCCATATTTAATCATCACAGATAGACCTATGAGGCGGAAAAGAGTAGTCTCAGAAGAAGAACTGAGAATCAGAGATGTTAAACTTTTTGTTCAAGATATTACATGCAGGAGGCTGGGAGTCTAGCTCAAGTGGTACAACACTTGCCTAGCAAGTGCAAGGCCCTGAGTTTGATACCCAGCAACACCCCTCCCCCTAATATCCTATATTCAGGACTGAAGGTGTGGTTCAGGGGTAAAACTCTTACATTCAGATGACATAAAATCCTTGTTCTTTGGTTTTCCTCACTTGCCTCTTGAGCTAAAAGGTCTTAATGCATTTCATTTTTATTTCAACTCGGTTATACTCATTTTACCTTCGGGTAGGTAGAGTGAGTTTTAGTTTCCCTATTTTACAACGGAGACTGAAAAGTTAATGACTTTCAAAAGGCACACAGTTAAAAAAAAAAAAGGGCGCTGGGGATTTAGCTCCATGGTTAGAGTGCTTGCCTTGCAGGTGCAAAGCCCTGAGTTCGATCCCCAGCACCCCACCCCACCAAAAGTCTCATTATCTATTGTGTAACAAACCATTTTAATATGTGTGAGTCAAAACAACTATTTTATTTACTCACAGTTTTGCAATCTGGGCTGTAATTAAACCAGCCATTCTGCTGTCCTTGCCAGTGGGCCTAGCATCAGCTTGCTCAGCTAAAGAGCTGGCTCTCTCCTGTAGTCTCAGCTTTTCTCCCTTTCCATGTGGCTTCTCTTCATAATCTGTAGCAGAATAGCCACTTATACATTGGTTCAACTTCCAAAAGGGCAAAAATGAAAACTGGTAGCCTTCTTAAAGCTTAGGTTCCGAACCGGCACTTTCACTATGTTCTGTGGGTTAAAGCAAATGAGAGGATCAGTTGGATTCAAGAAATGACTGTGCTCATGTACTTTCCAGTACCCAAAGCCATTTCTCATTACTGCCACCAACATAATGAAATACCACAGAACATCTTAGCCTGTCTTAGTCGGTAGTGACTTCGGTAATCCCCTCCCACATTATGTATGTGTGCAGTGCTGAAGATAGAACCCAGGGCCTCAAACTGGCTAGGTGAGCACTACCACTGAGGCATATCCCTAGCATCATGGTACTAGTTATTTTTGCACTAGTCTTGTGCCTGATTTTGAAAAGGTCAGAGAAAATGGCCTTGGAAATATGACTGGTAAGATTAAAGTTGATTGCATTTAAGATGTTGGTATCACAGTAACCTGGGAATCTTGAGGCAGGATGATTACAAATTCTAGCCCAAACTAGGCAATTTAATTAGTGAGACGGTCTTAGTTACTTTTCTCTCATTGCTGAGGAAAAAATACCCGACACCCAAAGTTAGGGGGAAGAAAAGTTTATTTAACTCACAGTTTGTAGAGGTTTTGATCCACAATCAGTTGGGTCCAAGGCAAGGCTGGTTCCAAGGCAGAAGGCAGAAAGGTAAGCAAGGGGTGCAAGCAAGGAGAATAGACAAGACTCTTTCTGTCCCTTGTATTTTATCCAGGCTACCTGGCTTTAGGATGGGTAGCACTCCCACCTTTAATCCTAGTGCCTTTAATCCTACATCACATCCTTGATCCCAGCAGAACTGTGCCAAACCAATCAGTGGACTAATTTAGTAATCATGCACTCTAGATCCAACCCCACCTATGACCACATGAGGCTTTGGGCAGACATCTAGAAACAAACCATAACAGAGACTTTTTTTTGTGTGTGTGAGTTTTTTTTTTTTAATGCTTTCGAGGCAAGCACTCTAACCACTGAGCTAAATCCCCAGGCCCCCAAATAAATAAATAAATAAATAAATCCCCAGGCCACAGAGACCCTGTTTTGAAAGAAAAAAAAAAAAGGTAAATTTCTGTTACTCCAAAGATAAATCCAGCTCCCCTATAGTTCAAACAGGAGAGACCTACTTCTGGAAGCAGGGAATTTTGGCTTTAATCTTGCCTCCACCACTTACTAACCTTGTGATTATGGACAATTTACTTAAACTCTTCAAACCTCAGTTTTCTCAATACTGCAAAAGAGAATAATCTGATAGAGTTGTGAGAATTAAATTAGATGATTCATATGAAACACAGCATAATATCTAGTACTTAGTAAACTTCTAATATTAGCATCATTATTCCTTATAATATCTCTGGTCACTTTCTACTCTTGAAATACTTCATAAAGATAACACATTTTCATAATTGAACATTCATAAACAGTTTAAATAATACAGAAAAGTATGTTGAAAAATTACCTAATATCTTACCAACTAGATTCAGTCACCACCAAACTTTGGTTAGCTGACATTTAAATCTCTACATAATCATAAGAATATATAACCAAATAATGACATATGTATATGAATATATATGTTCAAATATAAGTCTTGGCCTTTCTCCTACTTTAATATAATTCTGTATCATCCTTTATGATAGGTGCAGAGTATTCAATAATACAAATGTATCATTTTTTAAAAAGTTACCCTATAGATGGATATAAATTGCCATGTGTCATGTGACCTGGGCTAAGCGGAAGTTGGGCCTCTTTTTCGTGGTGTCTGGAGGGCCATCAGTAGCTTTAACGTGAAGCTGAACATCTCCTTCCCAGCCACTG
>PVJO010011005.1:0-60987 GCA_004026905.1 Hystrix cristata
CCCCAGCCCCCCAGCTTTATTTGTTTATTTTATTGTAACCTTCATCATGGATGTGAGATGTATTTCACTGTAAGGTTGTGTGTTTGTGTATGTGTGTGTATATGTGTCTAACCCAGGGCCTTGTGCATGCTAGGCAAGTGTTTTACCACTGAGCTACATCATTAGTCTTGTTTTTTATTTTTATTTTGAACTAAGCTACACAGGTTGGCCTCAAACTTGTGATCCTTCTGACTCGGTCTCTTGAGTACTCGTTATTTTAATTTGCATTTCCCTAATGGTTTGTGATGTTGAGCATCTTTCTATGTTCTTCTTGGTCATTTGTGTGTGTGTGTGCGTATGTATTTTTTTTTTTTTGAGAATTGTCTGGTTTTTTTTTGTGTGTGTGTGCAATTTGGATAGAAATTGTGAAAAGGCAAAGGACATCTTCCTTCCTTCCTTCCTGTTTACAGCTCTGAGCTCTAAGTGCCAGCAGCTCTCAACTCACAGTATTAACAAGCCTTCCAGCTACTCTTTGTGGCCCTCCTAGCAGCTAGCTGTGGCTGGAGCTGGTTACTCTTCTGAAGCTTTGCCAGGAGCTCCTTAGATTAGTGATGGTGGAACCTTTTAGAGACGAGTGCCCAAATTGCAACCCAAAACCCACTTAGTTACTGCAAAGTGCCGGCACTGCAATTAAACCTGAATATTGAGGTTTTAGTTTAGAAAACAAACAACTCATATGTTAACATCTTTTGTCTTTTTTTTTTTTTTAACATCTTTTTTCTTGAACAAATAACATGTGTGCCATAGGTTCACCTCCAGTGTCTTAGATCTTAGCAGCTCTGACTGCAAGGTGTTTTCAGGACAAGTAGCCCCTAGTATTACTAACTCTTAGTGCAACCAGCTCAGTCTGATCTACTTGAAATAGAATTCACAAGTAAGCAAAATAAAACCATCCAAAAAAGTCTTTATTGAGGCTTTTGGTGCAGCAGAAGAGGGTAGTGGCATGAGGGAGGTTTCCTGGACTGGCCTGATGATGGTGAGAAAGGTGCTGCTTATAGAGAGGAGAAAGGCAGGACCACACAGGTGTGGTATTCCTGTCCGCTAACCCGCTTTCTGTGCTGTCATGCCAGTCTGTGCAGGCCTACTCAGCTCGCCTGCCCTGACTGTCTCTGAATGCCTTGTGGGTGGGGACAAGGACTGGCTGTGGGATGGAGTCACTGGGAGCTGCAATGGCCAAGGCACAGTTTCCAGGTGTGTCATGGGGAATCAGGTTCAGCCACAGCCCCAGTAAAGATCTTTCTCAGTCATCATGAAAGTTGAAAAAACACTGAACAAAAAACCCTTTCCTTTTTTTTTTTTGAGACAGGGTCTCACTTTATAGGCAGGTCAGTCTTGAACTCCCTATTCTGCCTCAGTTTCCCAAGTACTGAGATTACAGGTGTGCCCTACCACTAAAATTTACTATCTTAGCCATTTTCCAGAACTCTTAATTATCCTTTTAGTGTCATAGAATTTGTGGCATTGTCATTCTCTCATTTCCGATGTTGATAATTTGTGTCATCTTTTTTATCAGTCAAGCTAGAGGTTTGTCAGTTTTATTGATCTTTTCTAAGAATGAACTTTTAGTTTTATTGAGTCAGGCTCTCACTGAGTTGCTGAGTTACTCAGGCTGGGTTCATACTTTTGATTATCTTGTCTCAGCCTCCCAAATTGCTGGCATTACGGGTATGTGCCACCACACCTGGCTGAGGTTTTTTTAAACATTTATTTAGTCTTTTCTTGTAGGCTGATTAGTGATAACTGTGTTATTTTAGTGGGGTGTTTTGTAGGGTTTATTGTATACACACTTCACTTCTCACCATTTACTTTTAGTTAAAACCTTGCCACATTATGTGTTCATTTCTTCTCTCCTGGCCTTTATGCTAGTATTATCATGTATCTTCTACATGTTGTATACTGTATATTTAAAAATTTTTGTTTTGTTTAACAGTTAACTTTTAAAAAATTCAAATAATAAAAATACAGTATTTAATTTTTGCCATGTGGTTACCATTTCTAGTAGTGTTCATTCTTGTTTGTGCAGCCATATTTCCACCTGGTAGTATTTTCTTTTTTTCTGGGCTGCCTTTAACATTTCTTATGGTGCAGGTTTGTTGCTAGTGAAACCTTTTGTCTTCGACAGGTTTGAGAAAAAATACATTGCCTTTGTTTTTTAAAAAATATTTAACAGACTTTATTTTTTCAAGTGGTCTTAGATATACAGAAAAATTACACAGAAACACATTAGGCAGCTCTTATATATCCCCTTTCTGCTCCCAAGTTTCTCCTATTATTAAAATCTTGCATTAGTGTGGTATATTTGTCAAAACTGATGAAGTAATATTGATATATTATTAACTAATGTCCAGAGCTTACACTAGATTATGCTCTTTGTGTTGTTTAATTCTGAGGGTTTTGATAAATGTATGTTCTGTATCTGTCATTAAGAGGATCATAGAGATTAGTTTGATTGACCTAAAAATGCCCTGTACTTCATCTGTTCACTTCTGTTTCCTTTTCTCGGAATGTAGGACAACCATTTTTTTTTTTAATATTAAGAATTGAACCCAGGGCCCTGCACTGAGCTATGTCCTCAGCCCCCTTTTCAGTTTTGAGACAGGCCCTCACTCCTCATTAAGTTATGTAGGCTGGGCTCTAACTTGTGACCCTCCTGTCCCAGCCTCCCAGAGTGCTGGAATTACAGGCATGCACCACCATGCCAGCTGCTTTTTTAACTATTTTTTGGGGGGAGTGCTGGGGATTGAACTTAGGGCCTTAATACTTGCTACGCAAGTGCGCTACCACTTGAGCTAAATCCCCAACCCCGCTTCTTTCTTTTTTAAACAACAGATGTTTATTTCTTATAGTTCTGGGGATGGAAAGTGAGAGGTCAAGGTCCCAGCTGGTTTCTCATGAGGGCTCCTTTCTGCCTTGAAGATGGCTGCTCACTGTGTTCACACAGGACAGAAAGAGCTCTCTCTTCCTCTTCTCATAAAGTGCTCATGACATTGTCAGGGTCCATTCTCATGGCCTTGCCTAACCCTAATTGTCCAAAAGACCCATCTCAAGTATCATCATATTACTAGGGCTTAGAGCATCAACATAAGAGGCTGGGAGTGGGGCATAATTGCGCCCATCCCACTGGGTCACTGGTGGCAAGCCTCTTAGAGACAAGTGCTCCAACTGCAACCCCAAACCCACCTATTTATGGCAAAGTGCCAACACTGTAATTAAACCTGAATATTGAGGTTTTAGTTTAGAAAAAACAACTCATACATTAACATATTTTGTCTTAAAAGCAAACAACACATGTACCATAGGTTTGCCAAAAGTACACTAGTTGATGCTACGCACTCGGAGGACTTCCAGTCTTCCCTTTCTCAAATTATCCTGTTATGTAATTCTCATTTACTTTACCATCTGTTTTACCCAGGATGTTTTGTTAAAAGTGAGGCCCTGCTATGTAGTATATTAAATTAGGCTTCTGTAAGAAGCAGGATTTTATAACTTCTCAAATCTGAGAGAAGTCGGTTCAGAGTTCAGGGGAAACGTCATTGTCCCAGAACTGGTAATTTACCACATTGTATGTAACTGATGCGTAAGCTGTCTGTTTGACAAAAAGTGCATGTAACCTCTGTGAGAAATTTAGGTTTCTCTTTTATGGTTTTGTTTCACGTTTCTTTCTCTCTCTGTCTCTTTTTTTTTTTTTTTTTTTTGAGACAGGGTCTCGCCATGCAGTTCAGGCTGGCCTTGAATGCACTATGTAGCCCAGACTGGCCTTAAACTTGTAGCAGTCCTCCTGTCTCAGCCTCAGGAATGTGCCACCATGCCTGACTCACGTTTTTCAAATAATGAAGTGGATGTAGGAACTGGGTCTTTAGATTTCGTTGTCATGGTGATGGGTGTGGTGGAACAGCTCTGGAGCTGCTGCTTCTGGATACCACAGTGCATTTGACAGCAACTGGGTTCAAGTTGTGCTTCTTTTGTGGGTTTTGAGGTGCTGGAGTCTCCTTCTGGAGGTGGTTTCTAGATTCTTTCTGTCCTGAGCAAAGAATTGGTCATGAGAAGCACAAATGGTAGCAAAGCTTTATTAAAGCTAGGAAGAGATACAGGCGGAGTGAGTTTGGGCCAACTATAAGTAGGATTTCTGTCCCTGTCCTCCAGATTCGTATGCTGAAGCCTACACCTCAGCTCAATGGCATTTGGAGGTGGGGCCTTTAGCAGATAATAGTTTTACAATTTGTCCTGAGGGTTGGGCCCTTATGGTGGTATTAATATCCTTGTAAGTAGAGAAGCAATCAAGGATAGGCCATGTGGGCACACCATGGCCATGTGCAAGCCAGAAAGAGAACCCTTACTTGAACCTGACCGTTCTGGCACCCTGATCTCAGATTTCTAGCTTCTAGAACTATAAGAAATTAATGTCTGTTTCAATCATCTATTCTGTAGTGTTTTGTTACAGCTGCCCACACTAAGACAGAGGTGTTCTTGGGCCCCAAACTAATGACATTATATGAGATAGCGGCACCAATACAGGCAGCAACTGGCACCATATTTTTAACGCATTTCTCCTTGGGAAACACAAAACCTCCATTCTGTCAGACTGAGGCAGCAGTTTCTCCAGAGTCGGGTGGTTTTGCAGCTGCCCTCGGTTGGCCTTGAGGATGGTGGTCTTGCTCATCAGCACAGCCTGTTGTGGAGAGACATGCAGATGTGCTGCATCTTCTAGAGCCCTGTTGTGTGTTCCAGCTTTGAAGCATTTTGGATAATCATCTAAAAGTTGGATGATCTTAGAGTATTTTAGGTTGCCCTGTCTTCTTTGGGCATCATGGTGGTGTATCAGGGATTGGCATGGAGAGTTTAAAGACAGTGCCACCCTGACATGATGCCTGATGAGAATTGGGCCCTTGCTATTTTGAGTAATTTTCTTTAAATCTCATCCTCTTCCCCTAGTGCTCAAATTACATGCATATCAAGTCTGTGAAGTTGTTCCACTGCTCAGTTCCTTTTTTTGTCTGTTCCTGTCTCACTCCTTCTTTTTTTTTCTTTTTTGGTGCCGGGGATCGAACTTCGGTCCTTGTGCTTGCAAGACAAGCACTTTAACCGCTGAGCTAAATCCCCAGCTCACTCCTTCTTTTGAGTAGTTTTCTTGGTGTTTCTTTTTTCCTTTCCTTTTCCTTTGCCCTTTCCTTTCCCTCTCTCCTCCTCCCCTCTTTCTCTCTCTTTCTCCCTTCCGTCTCTCTTTTTCTTTCAAGACAGGGTTTCACTATGTAGTTCATACTGGTCTTGAACTCACAGTGTATCCCAGGCTGGCCTCGAACTCATGGTGATCTTTCTGCCTCAGCGTCCTGAATGCTGGGATTACAGGTGTGCGTCACTATGCCCAGCCAAGTTTACTATCTTTTCTTCTAGAAAGGCTAATCTACTATTACTTTGATCTATGTGTTTTTTTTTTTTTTAATCTGAGTGGATCTATCCCCACTGTCCCTGAGATTGAACCCATGGCCTCATGCACCCCTAAGCATGTAGTCTGCCACTGAGCTACACCCCATGCCCCTTATTTCTCTTTTTAATATTTCCCATATCTCTATCTAGTACTCAGTTTTTCTTCTTGCTTTTTAAACACATGGAATGTAACTATAGAAACTTTTAATGTTTTTCTTTTCTCATTCTGTTATCTTTATCAGTTGTGCGCTAGTTTTGTGTGATTTTCACCTCTTGCTATATTGTATTTTTCTTGTTGGTTTGCATTTTTTTGGGGGGGTGGGTGGGTGTTGGGATCGGCCTTGCACTTGCAGGGAGAGATTTGAGAGGGGGCAGGGCACAGTCCCATATCAATAATGTTATCACAGTAAGGAAGGCATGTTAGAAGATTCTCCTTTAAGGTATATACTACTAAAGTTTATTATATGCATATATGAAAATGCTACAATGAAACCCATAACTAATATATATTAATAAAAAAGAAAAATCCCTTTTAATTGTACTTTATTCTCAGAAACTTATGGAGTGATACTGGTTCAAAGCTCCAATTATCTGAAGGAATGCGTCCCTGAATAATAATACAGAAGGGAGGTGCCAGTGATGTCAATGATGTAAGACTATTCTGATACTGAAAGTAACAAATGGATCTTTAGTGGAGTGAGGTAAACCATTTTCCCTTGACTAAAAAGGTCATCTTTTCCAGGCGGAGAATACTGTCATGAATTTTAAACTCTTCAGTTTATTATTGTGATAATAATTTATAAACAAGCTTGGGGTGATATGGAAAAGACTCTGAAATTTGGTGCTTTTGTGTATTGTGCTTTGGACTCTGACTGTGCGATTAGAGTATATGATCATTTTCTAAAAGTACAGGCTCAATTTTCATTAAAAATATCACATAATACAAGAAAGAGGTATATGTAGCGATGTCCAACAAAAGATTGCAGGGAGACTTGTCCTTTTATTTCTTTGATGAGCTCTCATTGAGTGTGGCCTACTGTACATTTTTCTTTTGTCTTCTTTACTGATATTTTAAGTATGTACTGTATTACAATACCAGTGTATTAGAGGTTTTGGCTGCAAATGAGAACACCTGATTCAAACTGGATGTAGTATAGTATAATTCGATTAATAGCTACCATATTTGTTGTTCTATTTGTTGCCCATGTTCTTTGTTCTTGTTTTTGTCTTCCACTTTTTCTTTCTTTTGTGCTTTCAATTGAGCATTTTTTGTGATTCCATTTTCTCTCTTTTCTTTTTTCCCCCAGTTTTTATTTTTCATTAGTATATGTTTCCATTACATAATGTTTTCATTCCTCATGTACATAATACACCCCAATTCTTTTCTCATCCCTTCTCCCTCCTTACCCTCCCACCTACCTCCATCTTTTAATCCCTTCTCATTTGAAGAAGAGCCATCTCCCTACTTCCTACTATCTTTTATTTTGCTCTTTATTTATATTTCGGGTTTCTCATATAAGTGAAACCATGTAATATTTAAGCTTGTGTGTCTTTATTTCACTTGACATTATGGTCTCAAGGTGCATCAGTTTTTCTACAAATGACTGAAGTTTATTCTTCTTTATGGTAGAGTAATACTCTATTGGGTATAAACATCACATTTTCTTTATGTGTTCATCTGTGGATAGACATATAGGCTACTTCCAAGATTTAGCTATTATGAATTATGCTGGTATAATCATTTGTATGCATATATCACTGTAATATGATGTCTTTAACTCTTTTAGGAAGATACCTAGGATTGAATGGAATTTCTAGCTTTTTGAGGAATCTACACTTTTAGCATATCAATTACACTTACTTTCAAGAAGTTTTAGAGGTTACCCTAGTTATGCAATATACATTTACAGCTATTGCAATATATATTTACACCTAATCAAAGTACACTTTAAAATAGTGGTGTACCACTGCATGGGTAGTCCAAGTACATTATATATAAAATATTCCTAGTTCATTCTATCTCTTGGATTATTACTGTCATCTGCTTCACTTGTAACCATACATAAGTATATGTATCTACGTGAGTGTACATTATCACATAATTGTTACTATTATTACTTTTAGCAATCTGTTGTCTTTTAGATCAGTTAAAGGTAAGAAAAATAGTTGTATGTGGTGGTGTGTGCCTGTAGTCGCAGCTTTTCTGAAAGCTAAGGCAGGAAGATTGTTTGAGCCTGGAAGTTCAAGTCCAACTTGGGCAACCTAGTGAGAATCTATCTTAAACAAACAAACAAACAAACAAACAAACAAATGAACCCATCAAAAAACCCTTTCATTTTGCTTTCACATATCCCATCTCTGATATTCTTCCTTTCTTTATTTAGATTGAAGTTTCCAGCCTATATAATTTTCTTTCTCCCTGTTAAAATATTTTAAAATTTATTTGTTTACTTATTTATTTATTTTTGGTGCTGGGGATTGAACTCAGGGCCTTGGGATAAAATATTTTTAAGTTAAAGAAAACTTTTTGTGGTGCCAGGGACTGAACCCAAGGCCTCACACATGCGAGGAAAGTGCCTTACCACTAAACTGCATTCATCATTGTTTTTAATCCCTAATCTGATAATTCTAACAGTTTTCATATCTGAGTCTGGTTCTAATGCTTGCTCTGTGTCTTCAAACTCTTTTTTGCCTTATAATTTTTATTGAAACATGTACATGATGAACTGGGTGAAAGGAACTCTGGTAAATAGGCTTCTAATGAAGTGATGTAATATGGTGTCAGGGGAGGGGAATTATTCTGTTATCCTGTCATTAGGTCTCGGTCTTTTAGTAAGCATGTACCCCTTGGCTGTGAACTTCACTGGTAATTCTTGATTTTTTCCCCCTAGATTGGGCTGGAGTTGGGTATCTCTCTTCTCTCAAGTAGGTTAGGCTCTGATGAAACCCCAGAAACTTAGGTTTTTGTAAAACTTTCTTTTGAGGATAGGCTTTGTTAAAAATACAGTGCTCTAGAGTATTTCAAAGTGGTTTCTTTTCCCTTCCCCTGGCGGAAGATCAGGGGATTTTTCACCTGTGGTAGAAACCTGGTAGAGCTCTTGGAGGTCAAATTTGCAAAAGTATAGAGAGTGCTGTATGAATTTATTTATCATATTAATTTTATTGCATTACAGTATGGTAGGCCTGTAAAATTTGTGAGCTATGTTTTTTTAAACAATGTCATCAGTTGATTTTATACACATTTGAACTGATTTGTTTGTGTGAATATTCAGAGATTTACTGTAGCCGTGGTTTCTGTTGATTGTGTCTTTCTCTCTAGTACTTGGACCGTGAGACTGTGTCAGGCACATTCATTGACAGCAGCGGACAGTTTGTTTCCTCCCAGGCTACAGGCATCAGCCGGAATCCCTACTGTGGCTATGAGCACCAGACCCTGTCCAGTCGGGAGCGCCTGGAGGAGGACTCCTTGCTGGCTGCCTTGCAGTGGCACGTGCCTGATGTGGGCCTGGTCCCTTTTGTGAAGAGCACTGATCCGTCTTCTAGCTACTTTGTCATCTTGAACTCTGCGGCCTTCTTCAAGGTGGGAAGTCAGCTGGAAGTGCTGGTTCATGTGCAGGATTTTCAAAGAAAGCCCAAGAAATATGGTGGAGACTACCTGCAGGCCAGAATCCACTCCCCCAAGCTGCAAGCAGGGGCTGTGGGCAGAGTGGTAGACTACCAGAATGGGTTTTACAAGGTATTTTTCACTTTGCTCTGGCCAGGCAAAGTTAAAGTGTCCATATCTCTGGTTCACCCCAGTGAAGGGATCAGAGTTCTTCAACACCTACAGGAAGAGAAACCAGACAGGGTCTATTTTAAGAGTCTGTTCCGTTCAGGAAGAATTTCTGAAACCACTGAGTGCAATGTGTGTCTTCCTGGGAGTCTGCCACTGTGTAACTTCACAGATCTCTACACTGGAGAGCCCTGGTTCTGCTTCAAGCCAAAGAAGCTCCCCTGTAGCAGCAGAATTAACCATTTCAAAGGTGGATACCTGAAGGGCCTCCTAACGGCGTCAGAGAGTGCTTTCTTCCAGAGGTATGTGCTCCTTGCTTTGGGGGGTCATTTAAAAGTCCTTCCACTCTCCTCATCCCATTTAGGAGACTTTCTTGTTTTGAGAATGTATTCCTTCTTTCTCTCAACTTGACCCCATTTAAGAGAGTTGGTAAATAAGAAAATAAACGCAGACCTGTGTTTTAAAAGGCAACTTAGGCACTTATCCAAGATCAAATTAAGCACCTTTTACTGTTGAACTTTTGTTCTTACCCTAATATTTGTTTTACTTCAGAATTATCCACAGTATTTATAAGCAAAATTACTTATTCATAGAACAAATTTTAGAAAAATCATCTAACTGCAAATGGGAAGGGAGCTAGAGGTGGAGGGAGAGGGAAGGAAGCGGGGAGGGCAAGGAGAAGAAAAAAGAATTAAGATGCGCTATGTACAAGTACCAACTCCTCATGATGACTATAATCATTATGTACAGCAAATATGTCCTAATAAACATCATCATCATGGCACTGCACCCCATAAGTATGCCTTCTCCAACATACAACCATACCACAGTGATCATCACATTTGGGACATTTATCATTGATACAGTGATACTAGTTAATATTCAGTTCATCTTCAGGATTTTCCAATTGTCCTAGTAATGGTAGTTCTCTATTTTTAGCTAATCTAACTTATGATCACATAATGTATTTAGTTATTTCTTTAATCCAGAAGTTTTTTTTAGCATATTTTGGTTTCCATGATATGAACAGTTTTAATATTGCTTTATTGTGTAGTTGTACTTTTTCCACATGACTAGATTCAGGTTAAATTATATATATATATATATATATATATATATATATATATATATTGTTGTTGTTAAAAAAATAATTTTATTGTGATGATTATTAGATTTATGTGCTTCTTTATGGTTAAAAAAGACATTCATGTAGTTCCAAGCCTATTACACTTATTGTATATAAGCAGGTTGTTGATTTAACCATCATTTACAACCACTGTGGATTTTTTTTTACTGCGTGCGTGTGTGTGTGTGTGTGTGTGTGTGTGTGTGTGTGTGTGTGGTGCTGGGGATTAAACCCAGGGCCTGGCACATAGTATTTTTGTATGACTTTGAACCAATGACTTTGGGCTTTAATTTCATCCATCAAAAAGTTAAGGTTGTTGCAAAGATTTAATATGCTAGAAATACAAAAGTATTTACTTTGCTACTAAAAATACTAGTTAGTCATTTTTGCTAATACTGTTATTATCATTGTTACTCTTCTCCTTCTTGTCATCATCTCTATAGACACTGTGGCTCTTTTTTTTTCTTTTTAAAAAAATTTATTTTAATGGTACATTTTAGGTATACATAGTGATAACATTCATCATAGGGGACTTGTACCTGTACATGATGTATCTTGCTGCATCTTTTTTTCCCATTCCCCTCCTCTCCCTTTACTTCCTTCTCCCTTAGGTTAAATATTTTTGTAGTGAAATTCTATAGGAATTTTTCCTACAAATATTTTTATAGGAAAATTATTACATAATTGTTATATAATAAAGCTATGCTCCTGGAAGTATTTTATATGTGTTCCCTTAAAAGTCATACTCTTTCTTAATTGTCACTTATCTAAAATAGGCCATTCTATTATTTTCTAGTGTGGCCAACCCTATATAAATATTTCATCACTTGTTTTTTGTCTGTTTCCATCATTAGAATGTCAGTTCCATGAGGGAGGAGATACTGAATATTTTGTTTTCTGTGATAGCCGTGGCATCTAGGACAGTACCTGGAGTATAGTAGAAGCTTAAAAGTTATTTTTGAAATGAGAACATCTTTTCTGAAATTGATGAAATAATAAAATCATGACTATACATTCCTCTATCAAGAGTTT
The DNA here is from genome assembly GCA_004026905.1 of Hystrix cristata. Classification (NCBI taxonomy): domain Eukaryota; kingdom Metazoa; phylum Chordata; class Mammalia; order Rodentia; family Hystricidae; genus Hystrix; species Hystrix cristata. The sequence goes on from PVJO010011005.1 coordinate 11,394, forward strand.
GGAAAGTTAAAACTTTACTTGTTTTGTTATTGTTGTTTTAGTACTAGAGATTGAACTCAGAGCCTTGGTCATGCTAGGCAAGCACTATACCACTGAGTTATACTTCTGGTTCTTTTTGTTTTTGTTTCTTTGAGATAGGGTCTTGCGATATAGTTCAGGCTGTCCTTGAACTCACTATGTAGCTCAGGCTGGTCTCTGGACTCAAGGCAATACTCTCAGCCTCCCAAGTGTTGGGATTACAGGTGTGTACCACCATACCTGGATACTCCTAGTTCTTTTTAAATAATTTAATTTTATTTTGTTTTGAGAAGGGATCTTGCTAAATTGCCCATGCTGGTCTTGAACTTGCAATCCTCCTGCCACAGCCTCCTGAGTAGCCGTGATTATAGGCGTGTGGCATCAACATCCCATTTAGTTAATAGGGTTTTTTTTTTTTGTGCCGGGGAAGGTTATTAGTTTTTAAAACATTTTTATGAGTGCATGTTTGCAGTATATAATGTTTACATTCCTTGTGCAGAGTTGGTACTTGAAATAATATATCTTATTTTTTTTAAATCCCTTTTCCTAGCTATTAGTTTTTGAACTAAATATAAGAAGACTACTTATTGTGACTTAGTTTCTCAAATAATTGCACTGAGTTTTTAGTATTCTTCTGGCCTTTACTTTCCCTGAGTTTCTCAGACAGCTGTCCAAAAAAATTTTACTGAGCATAGTCCAAGACACATGCTAAGTGCTGAAAAGATAGGAAGGTGAAGGAAGCACCACCCATGTTGTGGAGGAGTGTGTGTTTTAGTAAGAGGAACAGGCACCGACGAGTCACAGTAATGATAATCAAAGCACTGCATGTATGCATATCTGGGGGCCAGTGTGCCCTGTGGGACTCAGGTCTGGAGAAGGCCTAAAGAATGTGATATGTGATTTAATGCTGCACAGACTTGCAGTCTGAAAACTAGATATTCTTGTCAGTGAGCCATTCTCAAAGTTCAAGAGAAGTAATTCAAATCAGAATTATCATTTTGGATTTTGTACTCTCAAGATGGGTAAGCAGTATACAGTGAAGTAAAATCTTTTTAAGAGACTATTTAATTCCTTTCCAGTTTACATATCCATATAACCTTTTTAGTACAAGAGACTGAGTTTATTAGTTATTAATTGTGTTGGTTAACATTTTTGACTCATACGCATTTTTTTGCTTGCAGATAAAGATACATAATTGAGAATAAATGTCCCTGAATCTAAGTTTGTGCTTTTTTTTTTATTCCTCCTAAAGTGGTGTCAATATTAAAATGCCAATCAACTCCAGTGGGCCTGATTGGGTGACTGTGATTCCCAGCAGAATAAAAGGTAAAAAAAAAAAAAAAAGAGTGAGCTTGATGATCTGTTGTTTTTCTTGCTAAATGAGTTGAAGTTCTTTCATTTCACTGATACTACAAAATCTATTTTTCCCTTTAAAATGCATAGTTACTTCTGATCAAAACTCAAAACATTAAATACTTATGTTTGAAAACTAGCTGGCCCTCACGTGCTTAATTCTGGGTTTTGCTGTTTACATACTAGTAAAAGTTGCCTTCTCTCACCCTCCTCACTGCCCTGGTTCAGCTCCTCAAGAGCCTTTAAAGCGGGCTGTCCAACATGGGAGCTACTGACTTCATGTGGTCAGATTAAAATTAAAATAAAGTAGAAAATTCAGTTCTTTAGTCACACATACTCAATAGCTTTTCTTCATGTTGGATAGCATTTTATATAGAACATATCCACGATTGCAAAAGATTTTGTTGGACATTGCTGCTCTAGAGGTACTCCAGAAATGTGCATAAAATGATCATGGAAAATTTTCAAACCACAAACATTGAGTAGAGGGTGAAGATATATATAATTTAGCAGTGAGGTGCCTGCCTAGCGTGCCTGAAGCCCTGGCTTTCACTGTCTCCCTGCTGCTGCACACATACACTCACACATACACATTCACATAAACTCATCATTGAGTTGAAGAACAACAGCTGTTCTCAAAGTGTGTGTCTTAGTTACTTTTCTTGTTGCTGATACAGAATACTCAACATCTAAAGTTAAAGGAGGAAAGGTTTATTTTGGCTCACAGTTTGTAGAGGTTTCGGTCTGTAATCGGGTGGTTCCAAGGCAGGGCGGCATAGCAGAGGGGCGTCACAGAACAGGTGGGGCAACAGATGACAGGCGGCAGGAACAGACGCAGCAGTAGCAGCAAGTGATGGCAGCAGCCCTCTTTCTGTCCACCTTTAGAGTAGCACTCACACCCAGGGTGGGGCACTTTAATCCCAGCATCACACACCCTAGATCCAGCCAGCTCCGAAAAGCCCCTCCTGAGGCTGCATGAGGCTTTGGGGGGACAGCTAGACACAAGCCGTAACAGTGTGTATCAGTAGCATTTAGCATTGCCTGGGCATTTGGTAGAATTGCAAATTCTCAGGTTCCACCTCTGACTACTGTATCATAAATTCTGGCTGGTGGTGCTCACTAGTATGGGTTTTAGCAGACTTTCCAGGTGATTCTGATCCATTGATATAGGATACTAGTAGTTAAATGATGAAATTCAGAGAAGCATGTTATGTTTCTGCAATATAGTTTTGCAATAACTATAGTGATTTGTAGGAGGACAAATACTATTAAGGAGACTTATGCAGATAATAGGCAAGATCCTTTAGTTGTTGAAGGCATATTAATAGCTTCCAAACAGCAGATGTTGCATAACCCTTTCCCACAGGGGCGAGGACCAAGGAAGCTGGGTATTCACTGTATGCACGCCTTTGTGAACTGTGGGGAAGGGCGGGCGCTCTTCAGTTCTGTCACTTTGTTACCACACAGAAACAAACCCAGTGCAGCCAGATCTGTTAGTTTTATTTTTCCATGAAAAACCAGAAATCTTAATTTTTTAAATGTGATAGTTAACAGAGTTTAAAACATTGGCATCTAAGGCAGAAGTCTTGAAATATTATATGGGCTCAGTAGAACTTATCTGTGGCCCAGATACAGGCAGGGTACTGCCAGTTGTGTCTGTGGTCTCCACTGTCGTATGCCAAAAAATTCTCAGTATTTTCCTGATGAAGAGCTGTAGTTGATTTGCTTAAATCAGATGAATCAATAACTTTATAGGATACATATGTTAAACATCATTATTGGGAATTTTTTTTCTGGGTCTCAGGACCATGGCCAAGATGTCAGTGGACGTGGCCTCCTCTTGGAGGTTCTGCAGTCTGAATACCTTCCCATCCCAGAGGCCCCGTCCCTCAACCGAATCCACCCTTTTCCCCAAGGCCCCGTCTGGCTTGCTCACCTTCCGATGTGTGGCCTGTGGAATGGTTAGTGAGAGGAGCTTTCATGGCTTACTGGCACCTGATGGACCTTAGAGATCAGTCAGAACGTGGTGTGGGTTTGTGATGTACTATTCTGGTTAAAGCAAAGGTGAATTCAGTAACTACTGAGGCATTTAGATTTTTAGAGGAAGAAAATAACTTTGAATCAATCGGAACAGAATAACCAGGCTTTGAATGGGAAACCACCTTGTAGCAAGTAGGTAATTGGAAAGAAAAAAAGCAGTTGATTTATGTTATATCCAAGGAGCCTAGGTTGGCAGAACTTCACTGAAGTTCACATTAGCGACCAGCAGAGGGCACTCAAAGACCGCCAATAAGGGTTTAGTCATCATTAAAAAACGTTTTTGCTTAAAATCTCACCTAGTAATTTTAGTATTCATTAGCTCTTGCCTGTAGCAATAATTTCTGTGGAATTATAATGATAACTTAATATGTCCTTTGTTCTTCCAACGTTTATTAGTTGGAATTGTTTTCATAAAGAACAGTTGTCCTGGGGCTGAGGGTATAGCTCATTGGTACACCACTTGCCTAGCGTGTGCAAAGAAACAAAAACAAAGGAAAAACAAAACACAAGACAAAGAAGAGTTATTTTTTCCCACATTTATTTAGTACAAATTCATGATTATGACAGTTCTGACTTATAATCACAATTCTGAGTTCAATTCAATCACTACTTTTTTTTCTGCTCAAATTGTTTCAGATGTGGCAGGTGGAAACATTTTTTAGTTTGGTTTCTGTAACCTTTTGACATGCTCTCATCTTTTTACTGAATACTTCCTTACTTTGTGGCACTACAAGGTATTTTAGGCTCTTACATTTTTTTTCCCTAGCACTAGAACAGTTCATAATCTTTGCACATTATTTCCTTTTTGAATCCTGTATTTTCCTATGAAATTTTATTATTCATGTACTAGCTAATTAATTTTCCTCTGAGGTAAAATTATTCTAAGATGCATATTTAGAGTCCAGTGGACAACTCGAGACTCCCAATGCTATTATCATATGGGTATAATTTCAGTTAAAAGTGAAGAAACATAGTTTTTTTGTTTTTGTATTCCCCCAGCCCTTTTTTTTTTTTTAGTTTTTATTTTGAGATGGGGTCTTACTAAGTTGCCCTGGGGTGCTTGAACTTGTGATCTTCCTGCCTCAGCCTCCCAAGTACTGGAGTTACAGGCCTGAAGAAAGAACACCTGGCTAAGAAACATAGTTTTTAACTAGAGTAGACGAGCTTATCAAGGATAGGTGTCTGATTTTTAACAGGTTCTCCCAGTGTCAGAATTACTGCTGAAGTTTCATTAGCGTCTGTACTGTGGTCCTCAGACTGTCACAACTAAATGACTCACTCAGGACCTTCATGAATTTGAACCTTCTCATTTTTTGGCGGGGAGGGCTGATCCTGCTGAGATGGTATCCAAACTTTGACCCTTAGTTCACATTATATCTCTTTCATCCAGTTCTGTTTAGATAGTTTTGGGAGAATTTTTCTCTCTGCCTTTTTTCTCCTCTCATTTCCTCCCAGTTTTGGCCCAGATGGCCATCATGGCAAGTGAGCGACGTGTGATCACACCCTTTGGAGGAAAACAGCAGCTGTGGGCTCTAAAGAAAAGCCAACACATTTTAGAGAATTGGGGGCATTACTTGTGAATAATAAAAAACGTGCCTTTTCAGTTTGCACAAAGATAGTCACATCTGTCTTTATAATCACCTTTGTATAAACTTTTCCTTTTATCAGCAATATTCAGGAAAACCATAACTTTGAATAATATTTTTTGTTTTAATTTTTGTTCTCCATGAATAATACATGAGGTGTTATCATTTAAGAGACTTTAACATCTTAGTTATTTTACATGAAAATGCTTTGCATTTCAAGAAACACTAACTTCTAAAACAACTTCAGATTGAAATCATTTTAAAAGTCAGGAAGTGTTTTTGTCCCGACTGACCGTAAGGGGGCAGCAGAGGTATGTGGGTGTCACCCAAAATGATAGTTACATAGCCCAGGGCATGTTTAAAGAATCAAAGTCAGGTTCAGTAATGGATTTGCTTGACTTAACTCTCGTAGTAAGTATAATTAATGTTTGAATAGAAATAGTAATTGTTTCTGTGTGATATATACTTTCTTTTTAACATGTACTTGATGCAGAATGACCAAATCTGCCAAATTAGCTATGGTAAAATTGTATTTTCAAAATCAAGTTTAATTCTCATCTTGGTAAATGTTTTTTGTGGGCCCTGGGCGTCTTCTGTGTATCTCTCTAGCTATGCAGCTTTCATGTGTTAATACAAAGGCAAGGTGCAGGTAGTAAAGCTGCACCTGATAAAATGTTGAGAATTTTTTTTTTTTTTTTTTGGTGTCTGGCAATGTTCCCAAACTCTCATTGAATTCTGGGATTAAAGCAATCATCCTGCCTCAGTGTCTCAAATAACTGGTACTGTAGGGTACTGTGCCTGAAAGGAAAAAATTGGTTTTGAATAATCAAAATAAATATCCTGCCCCCCCATTTTCTTTGCTGATAGTATTTGCTAAAATAAAGCTTAAAAAACACTGTTGACTTTTCCACTTGAGCCATGAATTTACACAGAATTAGCAGATGGCTAAGAAAAGAAAGATGAGGTATGTACTCTCTGTCAAATAGGGCATTTTCTTTGAAGGGAATTTAAAAAGCCAAGATAATCTTGAGTATCATGATAATGTGAAGAAGGCAAATAGACTGAAAATAGTTACACGTTGAGGAGTCACTTGTATTTAAGTTTCTGAGTCATGTAAAGATTTGCATTTCGAATTATGGCTTAACAGGTGACCATGATTGGATTATGATCAAGGTGGAACCTTGGGGTATGTAAGGAAATGACATAAAATGATTGGTGGTTTCTTGAAGATTGTAGATTGGAATAATTATTAGAAATGAATAAGTGTATATACCTTCAAGGAAAAGGGCAAAAGGAACGGGTGACGTGTGTGTTTGAGACGGAGTGCAGCACAGTTGTTGAGAACCTGCGCTTCAGGGCCCGCCTGCTCTGCTAGGTTCTGGCTTTTTCCTGTACCAGCTGAGCTCTGTGACTTCTGTCAGGTTGTCTCATTGTTCTGAAAGGCAGAGACAGTTACTGGACCTCTTTTGAAGAGTTAGTGTGAGCTGCATATGAGATAATACGTTTAATTGCTCAGAATAGTGTCTGGTGCAGAGTAAACTTCCAAGAAATACTAGTCATCAGTAACTAGTTTGAAGCATGTAAAGTGTGTATTTCCATAGTGTCATTTTTGAAAGGAGGTGTTAGGGGAGAAAGATACTGACTGTCCCGCTGAAAGGTGTCTTGGCGTTTGTGTTATTGTGTGTAGCTAGACTACAATGGCAAATACACATTGCTGATGCTTTTTTAGCATTCGTCATTATGCATAAAGACCTTCTGAATAGTGTATTGTGCAATAGTCCTTTATATGTCATTAGTTTATTTAATGAGCTTACTCTCTCTATCCCCATCTCCGTCTCCATCTCTCTCACTGAGGATTTTTAAAAAAATTAATTTTATTGGTACACTTTTTTTTTTTTTTGGTGCCAGGAATCGAACTCAGGGCCTTGTGCTTGGAAGGCAAGCACTCTAACCACTGAGCTGAATCTCCAGCTATTGGTACACTTTTGATATAGATATATGATCACATTCATCATAGGGAATCTGTACCTGTACATAATAGAGCTTGCTGCTTCCTTTTTCCCCATTCTCCTCCCCTCCCTTCAACCCTTCTTCCCCTCTTATTTACGGAAGCTTTATTTCCATTTTTTTTCCTTCCATTTCACTGGGGATTGAACCCAGGACTTTCACACCGAGCTACATCCCAGTTCTTTTTTATTTTGAAACATGGTCTCATTAAGTCGCCCAGACTGGGCTTGAACATGTGATTGTCCTGCCTCAACACTCCCAGAGTGTTGGGATTACAGGTGTGCACCACCATGTCTAGGTCAGTGGTGGTTTTCTGAATTGAAAATTGAATTTAGGACCTATAGATTAAAACTTTTCTTTTAATGAACTGAGAAACATTAGACAAATATTACTATATATGTGTAAGATAGGAATTTGTTACTTGCCTCACAAGCATTTAGCTGCAGAGCAGTTCTCCTGTTCTGGGGCAATGCTGGACAAATGTTTTTATTCACACATTTCCTTGTTTTTTTGCTTTTCATCGTTTTTGGTTTTGATAAAAATATATGTAACAATACTCCGCACTCATTTCACATCTCATTTTTGTGCAAAAAGGAACCTTTTTATATGAGGAAGAAAGTCTGATTTCTTTGAGATATGACAACAGGAAATGTTGCCCATATGCTAGCAAGCCAACAAATATGTGGACATAATTGTATTTCTTGGAATATTTTTCATCTGTTACTGGAGAATTTTATGATGTATTATTTTTTCTTTTTCTTCACAGAAACTTACAATTTAGAAGTGTCTCAAGGCTCAGGAACTTTTCCTTCTGGGTACTATTACAAGGACCAGTGGAGGCCCAGAAAGTTTAAGATGCGCCAGTTCAATGACCCTGACAACATTACAGAATGCTTACAGAGAAAGATGGTGTATTTATTTGGTGACTCCACAATCAGGCAATGGTTTGAATACCTCACTGCATTTGTTCCTGGTTGGTATTTTACTGTTTTCATAATTATTTTCCACATGCGTGAAATTGAATCTGAAATAAGTAGACTCGTTGCTGGTGCCTGAAGAAAAGCATCTTGTGAGGGAGGCAGCAGTATTTCTAGGTAGGACTAACGGGGTATCTTATCCTGGGAGAGATATATGACAGTTTCTGATAAACAGACTGTTGCTGTGGTGGAAATGTTGTCGGATGGGAAGGGGGATTCAGAAAATATATCTCCAGGTTCTTTATTCGCGCAGGCAATGAATTGCAGAAGCGAATTTTAGGGCATTGGGAAAGTTTATTTAAGTAACAAAAGGGAGACTGGTTTGGCCAGGTGGGTAAAATAACCAGCTGATGCTGCAGTTAGGAATCTGAACAGGCCTGGGAGACTAGGGAGCAGGGGGCAAGCGCGCAAGGCAGAAGGGAGAGCCCGGGAGAGAGGGGGTGAGCCAGGGGGCGAGAGAGGCAAGAGGGTGAACTCGTGGTGCCATTCATATTTATCTGGATTCTGTTCTCGTGAGAGTTGCTGGATCCCGTGAGAAGAGGGGCGATTGGAATTTCGCGCCCCAGGCTGACGTCATGTCAAAGCCACTCCCCAAGGTCATGTTCATCTTCCCAGCCAGGTCAGGCCACGCCCTAATCCTATATCAGAAACCCTGATTAACTGTGTTACTGTGGATAAGTCATTTACTTCTCAGGACTTCATTTCTCCCTGGTAAGATGAGACAGCTGGACCAGGTGTCTTTTATTTCTGATGTTCTGTTAAACAATAGAAGTGGACACTTCAGTTGTTTGTCTTCAAGTTCTGGTTGGTTCAGTATTATAGTAGATTTAACTGGAAGGAAGTCACCAAATTTACTGTGGCTTATTTTAATGCATCCTTGTAGCAAAGCCATCCATTAGGCCTTCCCACGGTGTGACTCTGAGGTAGAGCTGGCTCCTACTAAAGGAGTCTGAGTAAGTCCCAGCATTCTTAGCTTTTTGATTTCTCTGCTTGGCTCTGGGACTGCTGTCGAGACACAGAGCAAAACCTCACCAGTTGGAAGTCCACCACTTGTTCACAATAGTCTTTTCTCTTTCTGGAGATGCGGAGGGATGGATCCTAGGAAGCTGATAGGTCTGTGGGAACCATTTTTTATTGTTATGTATGAGCAGGGGAATCATAAATTAAATCCTCATGGTTTGTTGTGAATCATTGTTGTGATATTTTTTATCAGCTCTCCTATTTATTACTTAAACTTTCGAATTTTATTTTTAGAAGGAAAGGAGGAAGTAGATATTATCCCAAAGGGAATAGCCAATTCCTGTTTTTACTTTTTACTGAAATAGACATGTTGAATTCTACTTGATAAAACAAATTAACAATCGAAAGGAAACTGTGACATGGTGCTGGGCACGGTTTGATGCTGAGTAGGCAGGGCTTTCAGGTGGTTGTAGTTGCTTGCTTTTTAATTTCTTATGATGTAGTTTGGTATTTCTGCTAATGGCAGTGATTACACTGACTGTTTTGGTTGTTTTCCACCAGAACCTTTACAGAGATACTTTCATGTGATAAAACCTGGTGTGGGTGCTCGTTCTTAATCAAAAGAAGAAGGTAGTTTGAGCTTTTGTGCAGTTTAAGTAGGGCTGGATGCTAAATAGTAATGAATTAGATAGGAAAATCTGGAAGAGAAGTCTGGGAGTGCAGGAAGAAAAAAGTGAAACCTGCTTTAACCATTAAAAATACAGGACAGTTACAGTCTGATCTTGCCTCTTCAGAATTGACTGTAAACTCTCTGAGGGCAAGGACTAGTACCTACAGTAGTGGGCACTGAATAGGTGCTTAGGAAATGCTAATGGAATTGTGTTGCCAACATTTACTTACTCCGTTCTCTTTAAGGTACTTTTGGGAACATTTAGGGTTATAAGACAGATCCTGTTTCCTCTTGGGGGTACATTTCAAGTGATGAATTGTACAGTGTTTTAGGAGTAACAAAGGGGTCCCACTGATTCATGGGTTCTTTGGAATATTTCAGAGGAACTGTATCTTGAAACGCCTTAAGGGAAAGGAAGAGAAGGGAATTCTAAGTTGTGCTGCTGCCTTTGTTATTTCTCGTGATTGACACACAAGTTCGGTTGGACATTAACATGATTTTCCAAAACATAGGGTAAAATTGAAAATCAAAAGAAACAGAGTTGCTTTTTTCATTTACTGCAAAAAGTAGAACTTGCTTTTTTCAGAATTATAATTTAGATTATTTTTATTTTAAAGAGTTTATTTTAATTTACAACTAATTGTGTATATTTATGGGGTATGGTGTAATACTTTGATACATGTGTACATTGTGGAATGATTACATTAAGCTAATTACCAAATATATCACTTTACATATTTATTTGTAGTGAGAACATTGAAGATTACTGTTTTAGCAGTTTTGAAATATGCAATACAGTACTATTAACTGTAGTCACCATGCTGTGCAGTAGATCTCAAAAAAGTTACTCCTCATAACTGAAGCTGCCTACCATTTGGTCAGCATCTCCCCATTCTCCCCTTAACCCACTCCAAGCTCCTTAGCTTCTGGTGAGTTTTTACTGGCTACTGTTAAGTGTTAAACTTTTTAGATTCCACATATAAATGAGATCATGTAGTCTTGTCTGTCTGTGCTTGGCTTATTTCATTTAACAGAATGTCTTCCAGGTTCACCTGTGTTGTTGCAAATGACTGAATTTCCAAAAAGAGGTATTTGGTTACTAGTATGTATTCATAAAACAGAGAGTACAGCCCTCATCCTGGAAGATGTATCTGTTAGAAGAATGAAGTGTAATGTCAGTTTGCTTTTACAATATTAAATGATGAATGTAAAGAGCAAGATTTCTTGGATAAATAGAGGCGAACGGGTATTTTGGCTTTGAGGCAGAGATGTAGGTATAGAATCTCCCACTGATGATATTACTTATAATGCTATGTTAATGGAAGCAGGGAAATAGGTATTTCCTTTACATTTGTATTATACCATTTTGTGGTACTGTAATTTTTAAAAACTATTCTTTGAGCTAGTTAAAAATATTCAAAATATGTGTGCTTAGTTTGAATATCTTCATGAATTTGAGTTTTCCTTGTTTCAGATTTAGTGGAGTTTGATTTGGGTAGTCCCAAGAATGTGGGTCCCTTCCTTGCAGTGGACCAGAAACACAACATCCTGCTCAAATACCGCTGCCATGGCCCACCCATCCGCTTCACAACTGTCTTTAGCAATGAACTCCATTATGTGGCCAATGAGCTGAATGGGATCGTGGGAGGGAAGAACACGGTAGTTGCCATAGCCATATGGTCCCACTTCAGCACCTTCCCCTGGGAAGTATACATCCGGAGGCTCAGGAACATCCGTCGAGCAGTGGTCCAGCTCTTGGATCGAAGCCCTAAGACCGTAGTGGTCATCCGGACAGCCAATGCCCAAGAGCTAGGGCCTGAGGTGAGCCTTTTCAACAGTGACTGGTACAACTTTCAGCTGGACACTGTCCTCCGGAGGATGTTCTCAGGAGTAGGAGTATATCTTGTTGATGCCTGGGAGATGACCCTGGCCCATTATCTACCCCACAAGCTGCATCCAGATGAAGTTATTGTGAAGAACCAGCTGGACATGTTCTTGTCTTTTGTGTGCCCCTTGGAGATTTAGCCTTCCCTGGCGGAGACTAGAGGAATCACATTCAGTGACCTTCCCAATTGATCTGCATTTCAGAAAGTTTGTGGGTGGCCCCACTGTGAGGTGGCGACTACCAATATGTACAAAATTTGAGAAAAAAAATCTGTACTTTATATAAAGAACTGTAAGGAGCTTAGTTATTGCAGGCTACATGTATATCTACCTATAGGATTTTTTCCAATCTTAGCCATGGTAGAACCTTATTAACACCATATACTCACTATATGCCCATTGTAACCAAAGACACCAATGAGTGTATTTCAACTCGCTTCTCTTGGGAGTGGAGATTACTATGCTAAAATGTGTGAGAAATGTTCTGACGTAAAAGGAGGGGACAAATTTGGTTAACAGTGGAGTGTTTGTAGCTTATCTGGTAAAGAAAATTGAACACAACTTTGTAAATGGCACAAGTGGTCCATCTTCAGGGAGTGAATTGGGGGTTATGATCAGAGGCTCCAGTAACAGTGAAGACTGCCACAGGAGTTTCTCTTGATCTACCTTTTCTGAATTACTTGAAAAGACCAATGTGCTTGGTCAGAGTTTTGTAGTGAGGCTATTAACAATTTCCTGTTTTTATCTGGGAAAGAAGCAGAAGGGAAATATGAAAGAAGTATGTATAAAATCTGTTTTGAATTGATATTTGCATTGAATGATTATTTCTTACTCGATTGAGCTAAATTTTATGGGATGAATACTTATTCTAGAATAATCACTTTTGGAACTGAAAGGGGGAATCTATAAACAAAAGTTTATTTTTATGTTCTGAAGTTTGAAGGTTTTAAGAATTGACTTTTGTGTAAAGAATATTATAAAGCTGTAGACCTTTCTCTCCACCAATTTCAAGTATTTCTTCTTTGGTTATTTTGACCTACATATCAAAAGTAGAAATTAAAGTTAATTAGAAATTAATAAAATTAGATATAAAAACCCATGACAGCTATTTTTAGATATGTGCATAAGGTTTACATACACATTCTCTCATATTTAGAAGTAAAAAGCTGCTTTTCCTACTAAGAGCAATTGAATTGTCAATTTTATTTGATTTGATCTTGTCCATTTTAAATTAGGTTAGCTAATTTGGGATCATTTGTTAAGTACTCTTTTGAGCTATGATAGATTACAGTCTAGTATTAGTTGTCCCTAACTGGACATGTGAAGGGACATTGTAGGTTTTAGAGATAAAAGTGGATGTTTAAAGCATGAAAAGTTTGTACCCTAAGAAGACTGGATCAAAGAATTTGGGTTTTTTACTTAAAACAGAGTGCCAAAGATCATCCTTTCTTATCCTTGAGGATCATCTAATATTTTTATGGGGAAAAGTTTTTAAAATTGTTTTCTGAATCTGAGGGGGGCAAAAGTAGTAAATATATGAAGATAGCTTGATTTTAATGGTCCTTAGGCTTGTAATATTTGATAAAATGCAGAATTAAGATCTATGCCTCCAGGAGTTATAGAGTTAGCCTTTGTAGTAAGTACCCAGTGATTCTTACATAGTAGTGGTATTCTACACTTTGAGGAAAACTGACATAGAAGGAAAATAGAACCAGGAAAGTAACATTGTTGTTTCAAGAGCTTTACTAGTATCTCATTTAATTCTGATTATAATCTATTAATGTATGCAATACTAGCTCTATTTTAGAGATGAATAACTTGAGTTTGTATTTGAACTGAGGTATATGGGGAGTCCATAACCTTTTTCAGCTACAACTTGTTAGACTTTTGTAAAGAGGTTTTATTTTTTGAGAACTTTTGGTGTTTTTCAAGAAACATTGCTGGACGAGGCTGAGGAATCATTTTCCTTGGGGAGTTTCAAGAAGAAAGAAAATACTACTTCTCCAGTGGTCCAGAGAGGTGTTGCTTGTTTGTGTAACTGATTTCTTGTGACCTTGTCCAGTGTGTTACTTTTTGATTTGATTACATAAAGTCCTAAAGATTTGATGACATGGTTTCTTGAGATATTTTCCATCACTTTCTTCCCTCTTTTTCTACATGCTGGTGTGGAAATTTTAATAGAGATTGAAATCTTACCTAAATATTTCTCCGAACAATTAGGTATAGGTTGAGGATTCCTAATCTGAAAATCCAAAATCTGAAATGCTTCAAAATCCAAAACTTGTTTTTCTGCCTCATGGAAAGGGTGTTTTTTTTTTTTAATTAAATTTTTATTTGTACATGTTTGCACTACATGATGACTATATTCTTGTGGGGAGTTGGTACATGTACAAAACACATCTTAATTCTTTTTTCATTGTCTTTTGCCCCTGTCTTCCATCTCTTGGTCCCGTTCTGCAAAAGATTGATGTATTTCCTATCATCTATCTTTTATTTTGTTCTTTTTTTTTTTTAATGCCAGGGATCGAACTCAGGCCCTTATGCTTGCTAGGCAAGCACTAACCACTTACCTAAATCCCTGTTTTATTTTGTTCTTTATTGATATTTTTGGTTTCTCGTATAAGAGAAACTATGTGGTATTTAAGCTTGTGTGTCCAAAACTTTGAGTATCTGACATGATACCACTGGTGGAAAATTCTACTCCTGATCTCATGTGACAGGTCACAGCCAAAACACAGACCCACTAAAAATTTTGTATAAACTCACCTTTGGTCTCTATGTGTAAGAGGTTTATAGGAAACAAATTTCATGTGTAGGATTGGGTCAATTACTTTTTAAAATTTTGGAATATGCAGATACTCCAAATTTTAAAAAAATCCCAAATCTGAAACATGTACAATAATTGCTTCTGAAAAATTTATTGCAGAGCAGCACCACACACAGTTGTGAATATTAGCATGTCAGCCAAAAAATAGTTTGCTTTAAATATATTTTTCCCATTATAAATATAAAGGGTTTCATAAATTTTAAAAACTATAAAATCTAGAAGAAAAAAATCTGTGGGTAAAATCTGTAATTCTATTGTGAATGCAATGAACTTTAGCATTTTTTGTATTTTTCTTGTAGGTTTTTTAACCCCATACCTATGGCTTTCCATATTTCTGGGTTCTGTAGCTGTGGATTTAATTACTGTAATTTAAGATAATAATATTTGGGGAAAAAATCAAATCTGCACTAGACTTGCACAGAATTTTCCTGTCATTATGCACTATGCAGTATAATAAATACTTATTAACATACCATTTGTATTGTATTAGGCAGTATAAACTAGGGATGATTTAAAGTATAGGGAGGGTGTGCATAGGTTATATACAAATACTGCACCCTTTTATATAAGGGCCTTGAACATCTGCTGATTTTGGTATCTGCAGGGGGTCCTAGAACCGAAGTGCCAAGGAAAATTTGTAGTTACAATCATAGAGAATATGTAATTTGGATCTGCTTTTTATTTAACATACAGTATAAATATTTTTCTGTTAGTCTTAATAGTTGTAATTATAAAGGTCCACTTCAGAGTTCTCTAATGATGTTATTAGTACGTGCGTTGGCCATTATATGTTTGGATGTTTAGGCTTATACTAAAATATTAAAACTGGTTTATATATAATTTCTGTGGATTTCAATATGGATTTTATTTTGGCCTGGCAGTATTAATATAACTTAGTGAATCTCATATTCCAGAACTGAAATAATGGATTTGATAGTATTGTATCAAGGCTCTTCTATGCAAATTATATTTTATAGACGTTACCCTGTAAGAGTAACCTTTCTTTAGCAGATGCAAAACAGATATTTGGTGTTCCAATATGATCCATTTTACCATTCTAAACAATCATAATGGTGACGGACATTTCCTGACTTTATGTGTTAAGTTTCAGATTGATAAATAGG
The DNA here is from genome assembly GCA_004026905.1 of Hystrix cristata. Taxonomy (NCBI): domain Eukaryota; kingdom Metazoa; phylum Chordata; class Mammalia; order Rodentia; family Hystricidae; genus Hystrix; species Hystrix cristata. The sequence goes on from PVJO010011005.1 coordinate 26,840, forward strand.
GTTTTTGAGAAGAACAAATAGGTAAGCCACCCTTCTTATGTTGCATGTCAGCAGTGAGTCTGTTTCTAGACTGTGTTAAAGGAAATGGCAGTCACTGAGAAGTTCAAGGAAGTAAGCACCCAAGGGAAATAAGACTGCCCAACCCTTCAGAAAAACAGCTTCTTAGTATTATTTTTATGGATTCTGGGTAGATTCAGCCCTTAAACATTAGTCACTAATGCTAGAAACTCCTCTTTTCAGGTATATCCAATTTTCATGCTTTAAGAGTTATTCTTCCTAGGATTTATTGTACAATACAGTTTCAGAGGACTCCGAATGCCTTACACTGCACGGTGCAATTAAGATCTCTGAGTGCTTTTTTTTTTTTTAAGTGATCCACAGTCTGAGTTCTACTGGAACCCGGGGCGAATGGGAGGTGGTGGCAGATGAAAAGGTTGTCGAGGGCAGAAGTTTAGAAGCTGAAAGCACAAAACACATGTCACCAAATTTAATCTATCTTTCAACATGCACTTTAAAAATATGTAAAACTAAATATTATACATAATTTTCTTACAATATTTTGAATGAAGAGGAAATCAGGCCTATTGAGTTTTAAGAACCTGACGTGTGCATCTCTACAGATGCCTGTTCCTCCTGGAGAACCAGACATCCATCATTTCCTGTGTAATTACAAGACTGGATTGTAACGCTGCCTGAGAAAGGTACTTAAAAACACGAAAGATAAAGGCAGCCCTACAGAGATCACAGTATCCGGAGTCCCAAAAGGAGAAGAAGTGACAGTGAAATTAAATGTCAGGAGAAATCCTTTCAGTGTTGTGCAATGGTTCATTCCTTGTTTGGATCCACCCCACCCCCAACGCCTGTGAAAATAAAGTGATCTTCGTGTCACAAGACTACTGCTTTCTGAGGTGGAGTCCTCGGCCTTTAATTTGTCAGCGCTCGTAATAGTGATACTACTTTTTGATAGCCGCATTTAAAAAGCTGTGTTGTAGAAGGTCCGCCCCTCCGTTTCATCCTCACACTTATTAGCGTAGAAAAAGCAAAATAGGAAGTGTCTCTGATGAGGAAGAAACTCATCCCAGCTATTGATACCCTGGGACAGTTAAGAAAGCGTCTTATGGGGTGGCGGGGAGTGTTTGTAGCTGTTGCCTCTGATTCCTCCGCGCGGTTCCAGTCCAGGTCTTGGAGCCGGCCCTGGCGGGGAATGTCCGGACTCGGGTCCCTACCTTTTCGGCCTGGGAATTTCCAGTGTGCGGAAAAAATCCACAAGCCTAGGCCTCGCTGCCCCCTCCGCCTCCTCTGGCTTCCTCCGTGCCCACGCAGCCCAACTCGAAAGAGAGGATGACCGCGTTCTGTGTTTCAGAAAAGGCGCCCTCAGCTCCCCGCCCCCACCGCACCCCGGCGGCTCGCAGGGCCTGCGCTATAAAGGGGGCTCGGTCCGGGTCGGGCTCCTCCTGCCACGAGGTCACCCGCGAGGTCTTAGAGAAAAAGGCTGCTTAGCTGCGCCCTATCGTGAAACCTCAAAAGGAAACTGATCTCTCTCATGCTCTCACGTACTTGGGTTACTATCGCTGAGTACGGCTGGAAACAATTGATTTGCTTTTACGTATTTGTATGACTTGACTCTTCAAACACAAAGGTATACTTTTATTGTTTGATATTTACTATGAAAAAGTATCTTACGTGCTGTTCTGTTACCCCCTTTTTTCCTTTTCTTCCCCATTTTCTTTCCTTTAGAGTCACTTTCTTATGTTTAAATAATAATTGCCATGGGGTAAAATATTGGGGAGTTAGGTTTTTGGGGGAGAAAAATCCGGGATGTTTGTATAGTTTGGCAGTAGCATGAATCCTGTCTATTTGCCTTAAAGGCAGGAAGGACGGGGAAGCTGATGGAAGAGGTGGCCTGGATGGATGATGAAGACAGCATAAATAAATCTCATGTAATAATTTAGTGCTGTAGAACTATGATATCCCGATGCAGAAATCTCCCAGGAAGTTTGATGTATGGGTTTTAGAAGTATACTTTCCCACTGAGGGTAGGCATAAAGCTATATTTATGGGAAAATACTTCTGAGTAGATTGAAATATTTTATAGCATGTCCTCAGTAATTCTTATGTTACCTCCGTAAAATTAAAATTTATGAATGATCATTTTATGAATGATAGTTTTATGAATGAAGAAAACTTAAAATTTGATAACTTGGTTAGACCATCAGGTTCATAATAATCTGTATAAAGTATTTTAAGGGATATTGTCTAAATAAAAGCATGTTTCTAGATAGGATGGATTAGAGGTTCTCTACAGGCATTTATGAGGTGGCTTCAGTGGGTGACAGGATTGTCCCAAAAAGGATGACATTTATTATGTAAATCTTAAGTACTTAGTAATATATCTAACCTTAATTTGAATCTGGCATCTAAAGAAATGCGTTATCTGGCTGAGTGGAGTTTTTGTTTTTTTACTTAGACCGTAGGATAGGTTGTTCTGACAATAAAAAGAGAAAAATTTTCAATACTCATTCACCATGCTCAGTAATGCCTGACAGAGGAGGGCATCGGCCACTTAGATCATCTACATGTGCAGATAACCCGAAAGTCTTTTTACTTGGCTTCAGAATACTATGTATGGTCCACCCCTCCTCCATCAGCTCTCTAAAATCATTTTGCTTAGGGTAAAGAGCCAATTGCACAAGGTACAGGTGAGGAGCACTGGGGTGATAGAAGAGTCAGTCTGGGATGAGTTAGCACAAGAAGTCAGTGCACAACCAGTATTGTGTTAAATGCTTGGAAGCATCCCTTCCATTTGGGAGTGACGGCCATGGTTAGAATAACCTGGTTGCTTAGATATGGACTTTTCCTTACTGAGGAAAAGGAGGCAAAGCCTTGTTTTTGTGCTTTGTCCTGAAATAGGTCCTGCTCTCAAAAGACAAAAGAAACTCTTGCAGAAGCTATAGACTCCTGAGTAGACTCCTCCTACAGACTCCTGTAGCTCATTTACTGAGAGGAAGATTTTCTAATTGCTCAGAGACCAACTATAAATTGCTCCTAAAAATCATTTCCTTTTGGTTCTCAGCTGACACTGATCTGTTGGCCTCTTGACTTTTTCGCTTCAGGTTAATAGGAAGATCACGAAGGCCCAGGCTGAGCTTCACCTTTTGACTTTCTTGGCCTGATGCTGAACTCCCAAGGGTGAGAGGGGCAGATAATTCTAACCAAGTGGGATCGAGTGTTACCTGGGCCTTGGCTGACATAGTCAAAGTGTGGAGTGGGATGTTTTCTATGAATTCTAAGATTCTTATATTTCTTAAATTAACCCATTTTTGAAATTGCCTCGAAATTCGTATGAGTTCTATTTATAGGCATGTTATTATGATTTCTTGTGAACTAAAGTTTTTGGTGGGTTAGCATTTTAAAAACCACTCTGTAGACTTTCCATTATTTTTCATGAGGCGAGCACATGAACACAGCTAAGAGGGGAATTCGGCTCTCTGCTGACTGACAGTTTCAGGGTTATGTAATCTTTTACACACTCAGAGAGCATCGTGTCATCTCAGAGTTTTGGTAGAGAGACTCTGTAGAGCTAGCATACGTAGTTTCTGATTAAAGCATTTCCTGTTCCTTTAATTTGGAACCATCTTTGAGGTAGAACACTTTCCTTTAACAGTTACTGGCTAAAAATATTTTACTGCCCCTGGAGGAGTTGATGGACTGGGGATTATCATTTATGAAACACTAGTTTTATAAACTGACCAGCAAAAGCTCATTTAGCTCTATAATAGCATTTCAAGTAGGTCTAGTTAGCCTTATTTTATAGATAGGGAAACTAAAGCTCAGGAGGATCCAGCAGTTGGCTCAGGGTCCCCGAAGTAGTGAATTGCAGAGTCTGGATTTGCCACCAGGTCACTGGGATGTTAGCAAAGTTCAATTTGAAGATGTTGGCTTATTCCCAGAGCTCTAAATTCCTCAGGGCCCTTCCCCTGCTCATTCTTGGCTATACTGTATTCCCTGTTCATTAGAGAACTGATAAAATTTTAGTTGATTACTACCATAACCTTTTGTAGTTTAGGAAGACCTCAGAAAAATACTTTGCATCTCAGAGTAAAGCCGTATGGTAGAATCAGGAAGGCGGTTGGGCTATTTTGGAGGTAGCCTTTTACTTTTTTGTGAAACAGAGTTTAGCTTGGTAGTTCAGGCTGACCTCAGACTTGCTATGTAGCCCACGCTGGCCTCGAACTTGCTTGCAATCCTTCCGCCCCAGCCTCCTGAGTGCTGCGATTATAAGACTGTGTCACCATGCCTGGCTGAGCCTTCTAATTATTAAGCCATTTTTTGAAATAACAGTTGGGAATACAAGGAAGAGAGGCATCCTGCTACTCATTTCCATTGCTCCTTTCAGTACTTTTCCTTCTCTTGATGGAAAACTGTATGTTGGTAGAGCATTCCCAGTCACATTTTTGGTGAAGGCCACTGGTACTGCCTCTGAAGAAGGGCAAACTCACTCACCTATTCATCTCTGCTGTTGCAGAGTGAGCAGAGATAACTCCCAGGATAGAAATTTGTATGTTTTGCAGCTCTGGGGTGCATGTGTGTGTGTTTTAGAAATCTCTCATCATCTCTGTCTAGTTTGTGTTTTCTATCGGCTCTGTTGTATCACTTGAGTAGCTTAATAAGTGAATCTACTTGGATGGTTAAAAATAAAACATTTTGATGAATTAAGGGAGAATTTTTGTATTTGTCCTTTAGGCAGTGTGTCTCAGTGCGTATAAGAGTCCTCTAGAGATCTTGTTGAACTACAGATTCTCTTTCAGCAGGTCTGGCTTTTTAACCAGCTCCTTGGTGATTCTGATGTTTCTGGCCCAAGGTCCACACTGAGCAGCAAAGTTATAAGGCACCTTACATGTTGGTTAATAAGAAAAATTGTGTAGTTTTTCAGTAAAACCTATGTACATCATTTTGCCATGTGTGGAAATAAATTCTGTCATGGTTAAATAATGATGGTAATGCTACACTCTCTATACCTGCTACCAAATATCTGCATTAAACTTGCTAAAATTCTGTTAAACACCTATATGTTATATATGTAATATACAATGCTAACCACCGGATAGCAGTGATAACCATCAGTTAGCATTACTTTTTGGAGAAAGTAATGATGAATTTCTCTTTTTGTTAGATGTATAGCAGTTCACAGAAATTTTAATACTTGTGTAGGACTTTAGGACATATTCTAGCATTGCGTAGTATATGTGCACCCCAGTCCTCTGATTGTTTCACATTTGTTACTTGAATAGCTCTCATTTTGTAGAGCGGCTAATACTGTAAATCATGCCTTTTCAAGGACAGTGATGTCATCGCCCCCAAGGGACAAATATTGGTTCCAAGGGAGGGAATATTAGATTATACAGTGGTTTATGGCTCTGCAAAGGGCCATGATACATAAATAGATATATATCTGTGGTATTAAGCTCTCATCAAAGATGTTTGGGGGGAAGAAAAGTGTATCCGGGTATGACAGCACACACCTGTAATCTCAGTTGTTTGGGAGTCTGAAGCAGGAGGACCACAGGTTCAAAGACAGTCTGCGCAACTTAGCAAAGTCTTGTCTCAAAAAAAAAAAAACCAAAAAAAAAAAAAAACCCCCGAAAACCAAAAAACAATGAAAAGGGATGCAAATGTAGCTCGATGGAAGAGCACTTGTATAGTAGTGTGCATGAGGCTCTGCATTCAATCCCCAACACACACACACACACACACACACACACACACACACACACACAAGGTGTAAAAAGTTGCGCCCATGGTGAGGGCGCAACTGTCTCTTTGTGTTTCCATCATTTCCATGAATTTAAAATGTCCTGGCTTCCAGTGGAGGAATGGTTTCTTTTCTTCCATATTTCCTTATTTCTGTAGTTCTATTATATCCTTAAATGTTTTAAATATTTCAGAAATTGTGGTAAAATATACATCACATAAAAGTTGCCATGTTAACTATTTTAAGTCTGTGGTTTATCAGCATAAATCCTTTCATGCTATTGTACAACCATTATCACTTTTCATCTCCAGAATTTTTTACTTCCCAAACTTTCTGTATCCATTAAACACAAACTCCCCATTCATCTTCCCCCTCGTCCCTGGCATCTGCCATTCTACTTTTTGTCTCTATGAATGTATGACTCTCAGTTCTTCATATAAGTCGAATCATAAATTTGTCCTTTTGTGACTGGTTTATTTCAATAGTAATAGTAGTATTTTCAAGGTTCATCAAATTGTAAGCATAGGCCAGCATTCCCTTACTGTTTAACGCCGAATAATATTCCATTGTTTGTGTGCGTATACACATATGTACCTTATTTTATTGATTCATCTATTGATGGATAACCGAATTGCTTGTATGTTTTGGCTGTCATGAATAATGCTGTGAACATATACAAGTATCTGTCTGAGGCTTTGCTTTCAATACTTTTGGGTATATAACCAGAAGTCAAATTGCTGGATCATAGGATAATTCTCTAATTTTTTTTTGTTGTTGTTGTTGTTTTTTTGTGTTTTTTGTTTTTTTTTTTGGTGCTAGGGATCGAACTCACGGCCTTGGGCTTGCAAGGCAAACACTCTAACCACTGAGCTAAATCCCCAGCATGTGTCTAATTTTTTTAGGAACTGCTGTACCATTTTCCACAGTGGCTGTACAATGACTATTTTTTTTAACTCAGTTTGAGCAGTGTTTGATAGAGTACAGTGAAATAAGTTTGTACACCATCAATATAATACAGAAAATGATACAATGTCCAGGGTAAATAATTTTCTAAGTGATTCAGCACCACAAGGATTGAAACAAAACAATCTTTTCTACAACTCACCTTTCCATGTGTACATACTATAATGCACACACCTAGAGACTAGTGCATGGTGGGAAATAATACCTGTGAGAATCCTTGGCTAATGCACTTAAATTCCATATAGGTCAAATCCTTTTGTAAATTTGTACCACTTGCCATAAAATTCCACATTTGAAGCAAACCTAGGGAGATGTAAAAGGGTCGGAGCTACAGAGTGGCCGGAGCTATAAAGCTGACTCACAGATGTGTGGTGATCAGGCCTGGTTTCAGAAGATGGACTGAGAAAACCTTGAGGGTAGGATTTGGGTGAGTACTGATTTTTACCGTCCTCCTTTCCTCCACCCCCATTCTCTCATTTCTGAAGTGAAGCATGTGATCACTCCATGGATTTTGGTAGAACAAATAACCCATAATGGCAAAAAAAATAAAGTGAAACAATGATTTCCTTTTCTACTCATAATAGCTGTGAAAAGCTATTATGAATGCAACGGGAACCTTTTATTTTCTATCTCTGCTAAGGGCAACGGTGAGTTTAGTTTGAGGTGGTAGGTAAGAGTTGGAAGAAACTAAGTGATGACTGGGCCAGGCTGCCAGATGAATCTCTGGGATCTCCAGTAGCTCGAAACGTGAACTTGACATTGTAGAGGCTAATAAAACAGGACCTTCCAAACACTGCTGGTCTCTGCTAATTTTTTTTTAATCTTTTAAACCACTAATGAAAACAGTTTTATTTATTTGCATATGGTGTTGAGCAACATTTAGAATTAAGACAAAAAGATTCTTAAACAATGTGAATTAAAAATCTAGGACACAGTGACAAATTGCAGTCAGTGTTTGTAACAGGGAGGAGGAGAATGTGTGGTGATAACTCTTCACTCCATCCTCTATTATGTCTGTCAGTTCTCCAGATTTCAGGGTACAGTAGTTCAAGTTTTCGAGAGCCTCTGTTTAAAATTCATACCTTTGGGAAAAATGTTCACTTAGGCCTTGGCAGAAATTGATTTTTAAGTCCCTTCTTGAAGAGTTTTTGGTTGAGAAGGGCTCAGAAACTGCCTCAATCAGATTACAGGTAAGAGGTGAAATGCAGAAGAAAGAGCAGAACAGAACCAGATATAAAGCTAAAATTGGTCTCATGCCTTCCCCACTCTTTCGCACGCCTTTCTTTCTGTTAGTGATCCTATCACTCTGTCAGTATCAAGGCCTTGGAGTTACCTCTGACTTTTCAGTCTGCGGCCCATCCTACAGCTCAGTGATAGTGCACCTTTTAGAGATTTCAGTGATATGAACAGCCTGCTGTAGTGCTGGTGCCGTAGGTTCCCCACTGCTGCTATAGATTATATGTTGGAAATATTTCTCTAAACAATCCTCCCTTTCCATTCCTATGGGCACAACTGCAGTTCAATTGTTCACGACCTGCCACCTCAACTGTCACAGAGTGTGTGTGCCGATCACCTACATAGACCCTACTGTCTCTTGGCATGTTTTTGCCGTGTTTAGAAACTCTGAATGGCTCCCCTAGTTTATCACATCTACTCTCCAGTATTCTCAGGTGACAGCAAGGCCCTGTGGGGTAGAGTTCCAAACTTGACCCCATGATCCTCCTCTTATGTTCTGTTCAAGTTGGATTAGTGGCACAAAGATGTCTTAATGCTTAACAATTGAGTATTAAAATAGCTCTGAAAAAAAAGGATAATAATTATATGACTACCATCATTGGGTGTATACTGTGTATGTGCCAGATTCGTGCTAGGCTTATCATGTTCACTGCCTCTTCTGACCTACAAGGGCTGTCCTAACCTACACTGCAGTTAAAATACCTATTTTAAGGATGAGAAGACAGAATCTTAGAGAAATTAATTAAAGCTAGATGATTATTAAGAAAGAGCCGAGATGTGAAGCCAATGTTGCTTGACTTCAAAACCCTATAATTAGCTGGGAGTAGTGGTGCCCACCTATAGTCCTACCTACTCAGGAGGCTGAAGCAGGAAGATACAAGTTTAAGACCAGCCTGGGCAATAGAGCAAGACTTTGTCTTGATAGAAGGGCTGAGGGTGTAACTCAGAGCACTTGCCTAGGCCCTTGGGTTCCATCCCAGCACCACAAAGCAAAAATAGAGAACAAAGAAACCTCATTTTTAAACAAGGGATAAAGAATGTAATAGACAAGAATAATAGCTTGGATAAAAATTTTTGCAAGAAATAATGCGCTATTTTCAGTAGGGCGTGATGGCATACACCTGTAGTCCCAGCACCTTAGGAAGCTGAAATTGGAGAACTGCAAGTTTGAGCCTATCCTGAGTAACCTAGCAAGACCCAGTTTCAAAATTAAAAATGAAAAAACCCTAGGCTGTAGCTTAGTTCTAAGTCTCTGGGTTCAATCCCCAGTACCACAAAAATAAATACATTTAAAAAAGAATTAATATGCTGTTTTCAAAGATTATTTAAAAGAACTTCATGTTGCAGAATAATAGATAAGGGTACATGGGGTTATGTATTAGTTTGCCGGGGCTGCCATAACAGAATACCTCCAGCTTGGCGGCTTTAAACAACAGTGGTTTATTTTATTACAGCTTGGGAGACTGGAAGCCCAAAATCAAGGTGTTAGCACATTTAATTTCTCCTGAGGCCTTGCTCCTTGACTTGTTTATGACCTCCTTCCTGCTGTGTCCTTATGTGGTCTTTTCTTTTTTTCTGGTACTGGGGATTGAACCCAGGGCCTCACACATATTAGGCAAGTAGTTACTACTAAACTACACCCCCAACCCTTACATGGCCTTTTCTTTCTGCACATGCCTCCCTGATGTTTCTTCCTCTTGCTTTGATATCAGCCAGACTGAATTAAGGCTCACCATAAGCATCATTTTAACTTAGTTACTTCTTTAAAGGTGCTGTCCCCAATTACAGTCACATTTTTTTTCTTTCTAGATTTTTTTTGGGGGGGTGTTGCTGGGGATTGAATTTAGGGCCTTAGCCCTTGCTAGGCAAGCGCTCTACCACTTGAGCTAAATTCTCAACGCTACCTACAGTCACATTCTTAGGTTTTGGGGGTTATGGCTTCAACATATGATTTTTTTGGGGGAATATTTAGTCATAACTAATAGGTTTGACATGATTGGATCTTAGATGATGTAAAATCCAGGCATAAGGATTTAATTTTGATAGGGAGGTCATAGGGTCCCATGGTGGCGCAGGAGAAATGTTTTCCCCAGTGGTAGCTGCTCTTCACTGATGTGATGAGAATGAATACAAAAGGGTGGATGGAGCCACTGCAGAGAAGGAACTGTTAGGACTTTTCTATAGTGGAATGAAGGAACAGAAAGAGTCAGATCTTTAAGTGCTTTAGAGATTTCTGGAAAAGTGAAGATAAATCTTTTGATGGGGTTTCAGAGACAAAGAAGGAATATGGAAAGTTTGGATTTAGACCTGGCAGTTATATTTTGAGCAACATGGAATTAGAATTTAGAGAAAAGGCCAGAGGTAGAGATGGAATCCAGAGTCTTCACCCGATTACAGTTGAGCCTGGGAATAGGTAACAACACTGCTCAAAATTCATAGAGGGTGGGGGACAAGAATTCTCAGGTTTCAAACTGCTTTATTGTCACTTAGGTTTGGAAGGTAGTAGGGAGGCTTTCTAGGATTTATCTAAAACAGCTGCTCTGGCTTTCTTTATCTTGGTTTGTTTCTTTTTATAGCTTTTTATCACTACTTGGCATTGCGTTTGATAATTATTTGATTCTTGTCTGTCTTTTCCATAGAATATAAACTCCAGAAGAGCACAGACTGCCTTTTTGTTTGGCACTGTACTGCTGGAAGAGTGGCCAGAGCATTGTAGGTGCCCAGTGAATACTTATTGAACGAATCTATGAATAGGAATTTTTTTTGTGATCAATAGAATTTATAAATTGATACTGTAATTAGATTGCTGGATATTGCTTTTTAAAAATGTTTCCTTGAAATAGAATTACAATTTTTTTTTTTATAATGCTGAGGATGTAACCCAGGGGTCCTCTATCACTGAATTTGGGAGTCTTGCTGGCCTGCTTTAAACATGTGACTCGGCTGCCTCAGCCTCTCAAGTAGTTGGGATTATAATTGTATACCCCTGTGTCTGGCAAAAATATCTTTTGATAAATGAACACACAGACACATGATTTGAGCTGAAAATCATGAAAATCCCAAACTAGCCAACCTAAAAATTTAGTTTTGTTTCTATTTGTGTTTTCTCCTCTGCCTCCCCCAGATCAAGACCACTTAGTCTCTCCTCTGCTATAGCATTTCTTTGTGAGAAAGTAGGTATGATTATCTTTAAAAACTGAAGCATTTTGCTAATCTTTGTGGGTGCCAGCCAGCCATATAAACATAGGAAGTCTGTTCATCACCTTGCTCCATACTTTTCCCCAGAAGGGCTGCTGGTTATGGGATAGTGTGATGGGGTTGTCATGAAACACAACCTTAGGCAGAATAGGCGTTTAAACCAAGTCTAAGGAGTCATAGTAAAGGTAAATCTGTATTTACCTTAAACTTGTATTTCCTATAAGTGAAGGCCTTTATTACATCTAACTTCTCTCTTTCAGTTTTCTGAGATTGGGTAAAGTAACTTAAAACGGGCTCTCCAAAAATGGGAATTTCTCCTTAAAGCCCTATCGGAATCGCTGGGGAAGTCTTTATTACGGGCTACAGATGGTTTTGAATCATAGTAGCCACAGGGCACCTTCCTCATGGGGGTACTCTCCTTGGGTGTACCGGGAAAATCACTGAACGCGGGTTCTCAGAATTTCAAATACATAAAACTAAAAGATGGATGACTTTGTTTCTGTCCTCTGCTCTTTACCACAGGATTGTTTTCTGTCTCACCAGACTCTGTTAGAATTTTGTGAAATTTTTGCACCGTATTGGATGATATAAGGCTGACAAAAAGAGGGCACACTGTAAAGTAGCAGGACAAGCTGGTGAAATTTAGAATAAGATTAAGAGATGAAATTTTGAACATGCTTATTGGAAATAGAGAAAAATGGAAGGATGTTGACAGGAGAACCTATTTACTGAAACTCATAACTAATTTAGTTCATCTTTAGGAATTGTTCATTATTTTTCTGACTTGTAAATTCAACAGTTACAAAAATAAATAAATAAATTCAACAGTTATAGTATTTTCAAATATATTGGACTTTTTCCTAACTAGTTACATTGCACAAATGTGAAAGTGCTCTGAAGGAAAAATGCTATGGAGACACAATGTATGACTAACAGATTTTTGCCCAGTGTCTAATCTGTATCTCCAGCTTCCCCCAGCTGTAGACACACAAATAGAGGGATGAGTTATTCAGCAGTTGCAATAATTAATGAGAGTGAGAAGGTAATTAATATTTATTATGTTTCTAAAATGTGTCAAGTGCATTAATACATTGCACATTATTTTATGTAATCTTAGTAATTTGATGTAGACACTAGTGTATCTAAATTTATAGGTGAGTAAACTGAGGCTCAGAGACTAAGGGACTTGCCCAAGTTCACATAGCTGGTAAATGCTAGAACTGGGTTTGCAGATTTCAAAGCCATGACATTAAAGTGTCTCTAAAGACTTGCTTGAAGCAAGGATTGGCAAATATTTTCTGTCGTGGACCAAACAGTAAATATTTCAGGCTTAGTACAATAAGAGACAGGATGGAGGATATTATATAGGCACTTATGTAACCATTTCAAAGGTAAAAACCATTCTTAGGTGACAGGTTGTGTTGTGATAGGCTGGATTTGGTCTGCAGGCTATAGTTGCCATCCTGGCCTAAAGTATCCTGAATATGTAAGCAGAAGCAGTTTTGGGAGAGGGGAGGTAATTGTTTAAATGAAGATTTGTCATTAATTTTGTATTAAATTTGCCTAGTCTTTTAGTAACAAGAGTTCAGATTTCTTCAGTATTAATTTCTATGTTAAATTATTTTTTCAGTCATAAAATTTTTCCCTTTCATGGTTGTGAATATTTGTTTTATTTGTTAGTATCAGCTATAGTTGGCAAGATTTCATAACTTCAATCTTTGACCATTCTTCCATCCATTACTTATATTAGAAATAAAATATATACATATGTATTACCTAATGTAGTATTCAGTATATGGTGGACTTTGGATAGTGGTAGTTATTGTTACTAATGTTATTGATATGCCAAAGTATGCATTATATTGTGGACTCTAAATTTTTATTATTTCATTGATGGTGATGTTTGCTTTGCACATGAGCTAGGCTGATTTCTCTTTCTCAGCTTTTAAACATTTTTATAATTAGTCTTTTTATTTGGTATATCCTTCTGTCCTTGTTTATGGACACTCAAAATAAATCCCTGTAGACTAATGTAAAAAACAAAACAGGGGCTGGGGATTTAGCTCAGTGGTTAGAGTGCTTGCCTTGCAAGCACAGGGCCCTGAGTTCTATCCCCAGCACCAAAAAAAAAAAACAAAAAAAAAAACAAAAACGAAAACAACAACAAAAAACCAAAAACCCAAACTAAACCAAATACCTCAAGTTCTAGAATTAAAATCCATCTTAAAATGTGGCATGTAAAGTATTCATGCCCTTATATGAGGGATGAAATAATATTCTTATACTTCATCTAGTTTGACAGACATATGTTACCTGTATTTAAAAGGTAAGGTGAAAGGAAATTATGAATATGAAAGTTTTGGGTTTTTTGTTTGGTGAATATGAAAGTTTTAGAAAACATAAATTATCATATACCTCATTCTAAACAACCTGTTTATTAGGCAGCTATATACTGTATATTTACGACTACCATATCCTATTTCTGTATTGAGGAGGTGAGTTCACCTGTCTTTCAAATGTAACCTTTTTTTTTTTGTCTTGGACAATGGAAATAGAGATGGGGAAGAGAAGAAGTTTCCAGAATCAGGTGTCCAACAATTATTAGTCCTAGTTTGGAACTATTGAGGTGAACAATATGTCATTGCCTCAATTTAGTAAGAAAAACGGTGTTGTTTTTCATTTTTGCAAATCTCTTAATGTTTGGCTTTATAGAAGATAGTCATATCTGCATATCTGCAATATTTAACTTGTTGCAATATGTTGTTTGGCCAAGTATCTGAAAATTATCCTGCTTTATACAGATAAGTAGTTGGAAAAGGAAGAAATATTTTAATAGTCTCTTCAGATAAACTGGATATTTTTTTTTTAACATTACAAGTGTAACCTTCCCTTATCTATGGAGGTTACATTCCAAGGCCCCAGTAGATGTCAGAAACTACAAGATAGTACAGAATCCTATATATACTGTTTTTCCCATGCACACATAGTTAGGATAACATTTAATTTACAATTAAGCACACTGAGGGATTAACAATACATAATAAAATAGAACAATTATAATATTGTATGTCATAAATTATGTGAATGTGACATACAATCACATGGTCTATGTTTCGTATTAGTGAACTATATTCACTCTTCTTGTGATGATGTTAAACAGCACAGTACCTATATGATGAAATGAAGTGAGGTGAATGACATGGGCCCTGGGACACAGTGTTAGGTTATAATGTAAAGGTTACTTGAACATAGGCATTGTAGTACTGATACCAACAATCAAGATGATAACCCAGATGGCTAGTGACTAAGGGTGGATACCATATACTCTGTGGATACACTGGACAAGAGGATGATTCATATCCAGGATTGGACTGTACTCAGAAGACTACAATTTAAACCTTATGAATTGTTTATATCTGGAATTTTCCAAGTAGTATTTTCAGAGTAAGGTTTATTGTTGGTAACTTAGCCTGCAGAAAGTGAAGCTACAGATGTAGGGGACTTGGGGGAAGGGGGGAAGTACAGTAACCTAACACAAATGGTAGTCATTTGAAGAGCAGATGTAGAGTGGAATCTGAAACCGTATCGTTGAGTTTTTTTATATTCTGATCCATTCAAAGTCCATTGGTTTCTCTTGCACTTAACGTGGACTTTTTACTCATGTGTGACTCTGTAATACCTTGCGTTCTTCATTTGGAAAATGTTAGCGAAGTTATATATGTTTTCCAAGTGATGCCACAACTTCATTGTATAATATCAATCATGTTTGTGAATAATATCACCACTGGCTTCTTCAAAAAAGTCTTCAAGTATTGGGAAGCTGTCAAGCTTAGAGTATCTGGTAGAAGTCTCAGAAACTTAATTTTTTTTTTTGTGAAAACTTGAATCTTATGGTAGACAATGAATTTTTTTGTTTGTTTTTTGTTTTTTGAGACAGGGACTTACTATGTCGTTCAGGCTGGATTTGAACTCACCGTGTAACCCAGGGTGGCGTTCAACTCCTGGCGATCTTCCTGCTTCAACCTCCTGAGTGCTGAATATTACAGGTGTGCACCACCACACCTGACTTTGAATTTTTTTTTTTTTGGCAACAGGGTCTCACTGCATAGTTCAGGCTGGCCTTGAACTCATTAGGTAGCCCAGGCTGGCCTCAAACTTGCAGCAATCCTCTTGCTTCAGCCTCCCAAGTCCTGAGATTACAGACATGTGCCACCATGCCCGGCTTGGGCAATGAATATTAACAGTTGTTTTCCTTGACCTAACAGCCTTACTTTGTTCATTAAAAAAAAAAACAAGACAAAAAAAACTGACAAACACCAGTGTCTGAGTATCCAGTTTAGTTTGTCAGTCAAATAAAATTGGTATTTGATTATAATCAGTGGTTCAGCTCACAGTTTAGTGTTTGATTAGAACAAATAGCTAACTCATACTATTCAATCTAATAGATAAATGCTTTTCCTTGAGACAATCATTATACTTCAGGACACAGCATAAACTTCTACATGTATTTCCCATTTTGCCATATAGGATATTAAAAATATACATATTCCAAAGGTCAAGATTTAATAAAATTAGTAAATATTACTGTTTCACCTAAGACTTTAATTAACATTGGCTCTTATTGTTAAAATTTCGGCAAGTGGGTGGTGTTGGATAGTGCAGTGATTATTGCTGCATGTTGTTGCCCTGCTTTGCTTTGTGTCAAGGCACTAGCAGTTTTACTAACTATTGCTTTTGTACTTTCATTACAAATGTCAACAGATTTTTTCCAAGATAAATGATGAGATTTAAAAAATTTAGTGTATATGTTGAATCTTTCAACACCATTTGTGTTTGTTGTCAAGCTTTCATTTTCACAAGATACTTGATAATTAGCTTGTGCCGATACCAGATAAATATATCCGCGTGGCAAGTCTGTGCAGTCTGTAGATTTGTCGTCAAGGCAAAAGTGTAATTCTGCAGACAAGATCAGTTTACAGTTCAACCTTTAATTAATTTCATTTATTTATTTTTATGAAGCTGGGGGTGGAAGTCAGCACCATTGCATTGAATTACATTCCCAGCCCTTTTTTTATTTTTTATTTTCAGAGAGGGTCTCGCTAAAATTTCGGTAAATTGGTATACTGCCCAGACCAAGCTTGAATTTATGATCCTCCCACTTCAGCGTCCTAGAGTGCTGGGATTACAGGCGTGAGCTGCCACGCCTGGCTAAATCTTTGCTAGTGAGCAATTTTATCATTGGAAAGTGGTATTGCTGAGATTTCTTTTACTGACTTTTTATCTAAGGTTTTCAGCACAATAAGCTACCAGGCTTTATTAGAATATCACATACAGCATTCATGTCTTCAGTCAATGCAGTAGAAAAACTCACCCTGTAAAATGCTGGCATTTTCAGTTGTGAAAAGCTGTCCTAAATAATTATTTTGACTTTCAAAAGTTCATTACAATTACATTTTAAAAATTCCATTCTTTTTTCAGAACTCTGAATTACTGGTTTCAAAATGGTGTTACAACATAACTGAGATCATAAAACTGTTCAAAATGTTCTATTGTACAAAACACAATACGGTAAATTATTAACATCTATAATGCCAGGAAAAGATAAGGGAAAGATAGCACTGCCATATTTTTATTTCTTTTTAACACTCTCTTCTAGTCACTTTGGAATGGACTTCTCCTTTCTGTGAGTTACTGAATTCTCTCATATGTCATTTTCATCTTTTTCTGTGTTTTGAGATATAGATAGTACATATGAGCCTGAGGAAATAAGTTATCTAATCTCCCTTTTTATATGTGTGTGGGGTACTGGGGCTCGATCCCGGGGCTTTGCATTGAGCTACATTCTCTCAAGCCTTTTTTGGGAGGTTGGGTGGGAATAATTTTAATAATTTTGAGACAGTTTTGCTAAGTTGCCTAGACTGGCCCCAAACTTGCATTCCTCCTGCCTCAGTCTCCAGTAGCTGGGGTTATAGGCATGAGCCACTATGACCAGCTCTGATCTTCCCTTCTAGAGCAAAAGATCAGGCTCTAGTGTCACACAGACAATTTTAATATCACTTCTTTGGTGACTTTGGACAAATTCTAATTTTTTGGGAATCTGGAAGTGGCTTTGAGTGTTGTGGTTCAAGGTTTCTGCTGAGGCTGCAGTCCAGATGTTGGCCAGGGCTGAATCATTTGAAGATCTGATAGGGGCCTAGAGGACCTGCTTTCAAAGTAGCTCATTCACAAGGCTGGCAGGTTGGTGCTGGCAATTGGCCTCAATTGCCTTGTATAGACAGTCTCCTCATGACCCAGTGGCTTTCTCCCCCAGAGTGAATGTTCAGCCATATTTGATTAGAACAATGGCATTGTCATATCACTCAACCTAACAGACCAAATTGAGTTTATACTTCAACATTTATATGAAGCAAAGTATATTTAATTGGAAGTGTTAACAAATACCCATTCCTGTGTATGTGAGAACTTGTGGGCATTGGGGGTTGTGGTCTTCCCAAGCAAAACTATTGCTTAGAAAACTGTGTTGGGTAACATTAGTCTTTTGCTGACCATACTTGTCTATTTTAAATTCTTCAGAGGCCATGGTTTCTGTCATTTGAATTTTTATACACTAAGTAAAACAAAAAATTATTTTGAGAGAATTAATTTTGCAAAAAACCCTTGTACAGGAATTTATTTGAATGAACATTTACATCCTTTATTATACATAAAATGTTACCAGAGAGAAAAAAATACAAATAGATTTATTGGGAAAGCTCAATGTATTAGGGTTCTCCAGAGAAACAGAATTGGTAAGTACAATATACATATATATTTATATATATTATATATTTTGTACATTTATTAGGAAGGATTGGCTCACATAATTATGATGGCCAGAAAGTCCTATCATCTGCAGTCTGCAAAGTGGAGAACCAAAATAGCCAGTGGTGTAATTTTAGTCCAAACCTGAGAGCCGGGGGAGCTTGGGCTGAAAGCCCAAGAGTCAGGAGTGCTGATGTGTGATGGTGGGAGACCAATAACCAGGATCAGGGAGCATCTCTGCCTCTTTGTTTCCTTCCAGCCCTGAGGGGCCTGGATACTGCCTGCCCTCCTTGGTGAGGGGATCCTTTTACTCAATCTAGACTCAGATACTAATCTCTTCCAGATACACCCTCACAGATGCGCCATAAAATGATGTTTTACTGGCAGTCTGAGGATCCTGTAGGCCAGTCAAGTTGACACAGAAAAATAAGTGTTATACTAACATCTCATTTGGAGCATTTTAAAGTAATTTTGGTGTCTGAGGAATTGCAATTACTGGAGCTTTATGTTTGTCATTCCCTATTTATTTATGTTACTAAAAAATTGGGTGGCACGAGAGGCAAGAAGTTTCAGGGCAATACATTTATGAGAACCAAGGAAATACTTTGGAACTATCTTACCTTGGTCCTATACCTCCTGTTAACACTGAGTAACAACTCCAATGTCATTGTGTCCTCCCTTTTCTGGGACTCGAACATTCTGCTTCTGCTGGTTTCTTTCTGATCTGAAGCTGGCACCCCTGTTCACCTGGTCCTGGCACCGCAGCATGGCTGCCTGGGCTGGGGGCTCCTTTGCCGCTGCCAGACATGCCAGCCCTGTGGACTCTGCTCTAGCAGGGCTGCCCTGTGTGGCTTTCTTTTCATTTACTTTCCCCTTTGCCGCTGTTTCTGCCTCAGGTCAGGTCAGACTCTCCTGGGCTTTTGCAGTGGTTCTTAGCAGCTGCTGGGCCCCTCGGTCCCACCTTCTCGAAACTGCTTCCAGATTAATTTTGCCTGCTTAAAATTCCCTCATGTTTTCTCATTGTTTATTGAGGAAAATTCCAGAACTCCAGCTGGCCCTTAGAGGTGCTTCACCCAAAGGCATCAAGTTACCCTTTACAATTAATGTCATCGTCTTCCCTTTGACGACCCTCTAAAGAGAGAGTCTGGAAACTCTTATCTGACTTCTTTGCTCATTCTGTTCCCTCTAACAATAAAGCTACAGACTGAAATCCCAGCCATCCTTTAAGGCCCATCTCAAATATCACCTCCTTTGGAAAGACTTTTCTCTTGATCTCCCTTTCTGTACCAGGCTTGTGAGACCTCTTGGAAGGCCGCTCACTGAACTTTGTATCCCTTGTAATATTTAATCATAATCAGCTTCTTTTAATATAGCATGTGTACTTACCTTATCATTCCTGCCAGTTATAATGTACTTGAAAGGACAAACTGAATTAATCATTTGTTTTTGAACTAAAAGCTAGTTTTTTTTCTAGTTGGATTTAGTTGTATAAAGCCATTGGAAAAAAGATTGGAAATGCCAACATTCGTCTATTTCCTGGACACAATGTAAAGCTATTCAGAATTTTAAAATTTTACATATATATGTGGATGTTTATCACTTTGCTAAGATGGCTTTATTACAGTAACGAATTATTCAAAAGTGCGGGCATCCTTTTTTTTTTTCCCCCGGAGCTGCACCTAATAAAGAATATTAGTTGTGGCTCATATGGTAATTTGAGGACAGAAACATGTTTCCTCCTCTCTTTGAATTTGGTCTGTTTTCCCTCTGAGGAGGAAACGGCCTTGAGGCATCGGAGGAGACGCCCGGCTCGGGCAGGGGCAGCTCGCCGGGCCGAGACCCTCCTGTCCGGGCACCCGGCCGCCCCGCAGCCCTCAGCCCCGGCCGCCGCCGTCTAGCTGCGGCCAAGGCCGGCCCAGGTCCTGCGCGGCGGGGGCGCGGTCTGGGCGGGGAGCAGGCCGCGCTCGGCCGGGGTTTCCAGGTGAAGAGCAGGAAAACAACCGGCCGGTCTGGGCGGAGCCGGGCGGGCGGGGCGAGGGCGGAGGGTGCGTTGCTTCATCCTGGACATTTTACGGGAAACCGGGCGCATCCGGAGGAGGGGCCGAGCGCGCCGGGCGCCTCCAATGGCCGGGCGGGGCGTGGGGGCGGCTCGGGGCGCGGCCCCGGGTTAAATACGCGGGCGGCAGCGGGTCGCGCCCGAGTCTCCGCCGCCCGCCGCCGTCCTCGCGCCCCTCCGCATCCGCAGAGGAGGCAGCCGCGCCGCGAGCGGCCGTGCAGGTGTGGGCCCCGAGGTCGAGCCCGGGAGCATGATCGTGGACAGGCTGCTGGACGACAGCCGCGGCGGAGACGGGCTGCTGGACGCGGCCGGCGACTGTGGCCTCATGACCAGCCCGCTCAACCTCGCCTACTTCTACGGCGCCTCGCCGCCCGCCGCCGCCGCCCCGGGCGCCTGCGACGCCTGCTGCGTGTCGTCGGGGCACTCGGCTCCCGGCTCGCCCGGCTCCGACTCTTCCGACTTCTCCTCCGCCTCTTCGGCGTCCTCCTGCGGCGCCGTCGAGTCCCGGCCGAGAGGCGGCGCCCGCGCCGAGCGCCCCCAAGGTATCCGCGGCCCCGCGTCCGCGGGAGGGTGGGGCTCCCCACGGGGCAGTGCCGGGCCGGGGGCCGGGGGCCGGGGGGAGCCCTGCGCCGCCTTCAGCCAAGAAAGCTCGGTGGCCGTCATTTGTTAAGCGACTGCCGGACGCCCGACCCGAGTCCGGGCGCCGGCCATCGCTCCGAGCACCGTGACCGTAGGCGAAGTCGGGGCGCCATTCCGCTGGCCTGGGAGTTGGGAGCACCAGCCCGAGGAGAGCGCTGACCTCGGTGGGGATGCGCGACCCTGCTTCGAGCTCCCCTCCCAGCCTTGCTGAGTCATAATAGAGTAGTAAAATCTGCGATGAGGTTTGGGGTTTGACGGCTGTGTGATTGTCTTCTTGTGGCTCTTTTAGTGAAAAACCGTGGCAGAGAGATAAGACTTTGGGAACAGTGTTTAGAATCATGATTTATTTCTTCTACAGTATTTATGAAAATTTTAAGTAGAAGGCCTTTAAAGAAAAGAAACCGCTGTTATCATCAAGATGGAAAAGAGAAGCTGGTCCGAAAAACAACTCTAGTTATGCTTTTAGTCCGTGATGTTGGAGAGTTTCTCAAGTATGCCCAGATTTTGGCAGTCTTGTTTTTCTGTGTGCTTTAGCATGGATAAACTTTTTCTGGCAAAGAAAGGCATAATGGGTCCTTTCTTCGGTTGTGAGTTGGTTGGTTGCTTTTCTTAATGAACCGAGTTGCATAATTATGGCAAAAACAGGATGCCGCTGTGAGTAGACTTAACGCCTAGATAATCTCAAGTGTTGACGAGACTCCTTGGCATGATTTTTAGAGATCGTCTGTTCCTGTGTTCCCCAATGCTAAACACTTCTGTTTTGGTTGTTTTTATTTTAGAAGTTATTTTAAATTTTATGAATTTTAAAATTATCTAAAAATGATTTAAAAATACAGTATGTTAAAAATGCTAATCTAAATTTGGTAATCTAAAAACTGTGTATGTGTATTAAAGACTTTTTTTTAGGGTCGTTGGCCTTCATCTGGCTGAAATTTTGCTGGTTCTTGGTTTACCACACAGACATGGGGATTCCTGAAATTGCATTTTTTTCTCCCTGTGACTTTTTTTTGAGGGGTGGGTGCTGGGGATGGAACTTGGCTAAGCGCTCTACCACTGAGCTAAATCCCCAACTGTGGTGTATTTTTAACTGCTGTCATTCCACAGCAGTATTGTGTTTGATTCTTGCAATTCAGGTATCTGTTGAAATCCCCAACTTTAAATTTAAGACCAGCTAATTATTTAAATCGCCCCATCATAGAACTGTTTATCTCATGTATTCGTGATACATATGTTCAAATTATGTACTATTTCTTGCCCCATTTTAATTTTTCCCACTTTTGGCAGAGTGGCCAATTACTCATTGCTTGACGTTTTTGAATCTTTGTGTTCAACGCATATCCCAACAGGTTGCAACATAGTTGTAGTCAGAAGTAGAACAGTGACTTATGTTCTATACTGTAAAGTGGGTAAGTTTAAATGTGAAGCAAGCGTATTTCTTTTTTACTTACAAAGCCTGTAGAAACAATTTTTAAAACAGTGAATGAGGGGAAATCTTATGTATGTATGTAGAAATGTGTTTAAACTCAGTAGCTATGTAGCCTTCTTGGCACAGTTGAATTGAGTAAAATACTATGAATAAATGTAAGATATTGTTAATTGGTAGACTTTTGTACATTGAAATCTTTGGAGGAAGTTGTTCTGTGCCGCCTTATGTGAATGGAATTAATAGACTTTAAATTTTATTTGTGAACATAAAGCCTTTGGTTTGAAAAGCTTAAAATGTATCACATTTACCCTGCTTCTCCCAGGGTTTTCCAAAGTCAAGAATAATTATAAATAAGTAATTCGTAAACATATAAGATTCAGATTGGCAGTATCTTTAATCCTGCGTTATGGGGTGGATAGGTATGAGAGACTCGGGGCTTAATTTGGGTTTATCTGTTGGCTCCGGCAATCTCTGACCAGACTCAGCCTTGATTCCTGAGGGTGCCTGGTGGGGAAGGCTATCTGGCAACCACCCTTGAGAGCCAGCTGGGTATTGACATGGAGACTGTTAACCAGGGTGAGTTGGAGAGGCTTTGCAATCTGTTGCTTAGGGACTTTAAACATTAAGCGGCTGTACTTTGGGGGTTATTGAGAATTGTGTCGTGAAGAGATGTAATCGGGATGTATTTTGCTTTCTCTTGAACAGTTGAGCCCCATATGGGGGTTGGGAGGCAACATAGAGGACCCTTTCAAGGTGTTCGTGTGAAGAACTCAGTGAAGGAACTCTTGCTGCACATCCGAAGCCATAAACAGAAGGCTTCTGGCCAAGCTGTGGATGACTTTAAGGTGACACTTTTTTTTTTTTTGAGTTGGGTTTGGGAAGAGGTAAGTCTGTCAGAGTTGTTCTCTGCTAACCTAGGTCCAATAAGTTTCTTGCAGTTCTTCTTAGCAGACAAAATGCGTAGGATAGAGACTCTTTGTCTTACTGTCTGCTATGTTCCTGTTACTTAGGCCAGTGCAAAGCACCTGGAAAGTGTGTAAGAAAAATTAATGAATATAATTCAATCGAAAGCAATTTAGGGCCAAAGAAGTAAATTGGGTTCCATTAAAATGGAACATTTTAACCTGAAAGGGAAAGATCAAATTTCATCTTGACTTGAGTTGAACCGAGGTGAAAGTGAAAATGGAAATGTTGAAAAGTAGAAATTGAGATAGAAAATAGATATTGATAGAATAGCTACATTAGAGATTCATGGTGTTCTGTAAAGGGTAGTAGAAGTGAGTCTTTATTGATATGTTCTAAGTAGAAAACCACTGTATATACACTAAATTGAATTGTTTTTCCTTATAGACACAAAGTGTGAACACAGAGCAGTTCACAGGTAAGAGTTACGTCTATTCAGAATTTTATTGGTATTTTAGAGTAAAATAATTTTAGTGTTGTGGGTAAAATTTGTACAGTAAAATGATCATAGATTCCATATTTGTTCTTTGAGTACAGAATTGAAGAGCGCAGTATCGTATAGTGGGAAAAGGAAAGGACCTAATCTTCTGTCTGATGGACCAGCCTGCAAAAGGCCAGCCCTGTTGCATACCCAGTTTTTGGTAAGTATTGCACTGTTTTCCTTTCAATACCCTTCACGTTATCATTCCTGGAGTCATTTTATTATTTTAAAGATTCATTTGTATTTTTGGTGCTAGGAATTGAACCTGTAGAGCTTGCGCTCTGGCCCTGAACTATATGCCCAACCCCTAGAATAATTTTAGAAGAAAATTGGTATGCAAGTTGCATTTTCTTTCTTTCCAGACACCACCTCAAACACCAACACCTGGCGAGAGCATGGAAGATGTTCATCACAATGACTCTAAACCAGACAGCAGTGCCGATCTACTGCAGAACATTATAAACATTAAGAACGAGTGCAGCTCAGTGTCCCTGAACACAGTCCAGGTTAGCTGGATGAGCTCTGCTGCCCCTCAGAGCTCCCCCCGAGAGCAGTGTCAGGACTTCCACGGAGGGCAGGTCTGCTCTTCATCTCAAAAGTGTGAAGCCTTCCAAGTCAGCAGCTCTGCTCAAGTGATGGACCAGGCTGCCATGTACCAGTATTCTTCACAGAGCCAGAATGTGGAGCAGCAGCAGCACTACACCCACAACCCGTCTCTGGACTACAGTCCTTATTCCAGAACTTCCCAGTCCCCCAACTATGAATCAACTCTCTTTGATAGTCAAGAACCACTCTTCTGCACAAACCAGAGTTTCACGTCTCTCCTCAGTGGTCACGGGGAATCCGAGAATATTGCTGTCCCCATTCAGACTTCCCCAAGTATCCAGCAACAGAACGATGCTCACCTGCAGAACTTCGGCGTGATGCCAGACGGCGCCTGTGAGGCCGCGGCGGCACGGGAGATGGGCTCTGCCTCGTTGAACATGCCACTGCCGTTCCCGAGCATCATCGCAAATCCGATGAACACCACTCAGTTAGGGAAGTCATTTTTTCAGTGGCAAGTAGAGCAAGAAGAAAGCAAGTTGGCAAATATTTCCCAAGACCAGTTTCTTTCAAAGGATGCAGATGGTGACACGTGAGTATCCTTTTATCTCATGTTAATTTGGTAAGTCACACACGTTGATCCTAGTGGGCACAGAACTTTTCTCAAGTCTCCCAAGTTATACCTTAGTGTTTGGCGAAACAAGCTGATTAGCGTAGGTAGAAATGCTACCCAGTAATGGTTAATATTCAAGAAAAGGTCTTCCTTCTATTTATTTGACTAAAAAAATTACCTGTTTGAAGTTAATAGAAACACGTCTTCAAAAAATTGGTTTTAGAAGACTGTCTATAGAGCAGAAAGAATTAGGTCATGATTAGGCTTAAACGGTTAGTTGATTTGTATACTGAATCTTAATCTGTCTTGCTATCTTTTTGACCTTGAACAAGTTATTGAAAATCTCTGTGCCTCTATTTCTTGATGTGTAAATGATAATACCTTCCGGATAGGATTTTTAGGAGTATTAAACAATAAAATGAACAGCATGGTGTTTGGCATTCTTCTTTCCCTTTTTAATTCTGTTAGCATAACTCCTACAGTTCAGATACATTAACAACCTAGCAGAAAAAACAAATTATATGCTCTGTAATTCATTTGCGTGTACAGATATATATCAGAAAAGGGCTACAAAAGAATTTTTTAAAAGACAAACTTTGTGAAACAAGTAATTTACCTCTTTTCCTTGCCATGTTCCTCAGGTTTCTCCATATTGCTGTTGCCCAAGGGAGAAGAGCACTTTCCTATGTTCTTGCAAGAAAGATGAATGCACTTCACATGCTGGATGTTAAAGAGCACAATGGACAGGTGAGGATCTTGAGAGTCTGAAAAGACAAAGATGTGGTTATGGCGAAGTGGATAATGCCCAGTGTCGTGTGTAGGTTGTGTCAATGCTCAAGCTCAAGAGAGACTTAGTTAATATTAACTTGGAGATACCGACTTTTTGCCACCATCAACCTTGAAGTTATTAATGTTAACTTTGTAGTTATTTGACCAAAGACCATGTATAATTAAACCTCTCCCTATGCTTGTTTTAGTTTCCTTGTCTTACAGTGTCAGATTGCTTATTAATAGGATTTATTTTCTCTGGGGTGTTTAGTTTCATATTCTTTGTTATAGTAATGGTGAATGTTTAAAAATTTTTTTCTTTGAATGTCCACAGAGTGCCTTTCAGGTGGCAGTGGCTGCCAATCAGCATCTCATCGTGCAGGATCTGGTGAACCTTGGGGCGCAGGTGAACACCACAGACTGCTGGGGAAGAACACCCCTGCACGTCTGTGCCGAGAAGGGCCACGCCCAAGTGCTGCAGGTAAGAGGCAGCCAGCCAGGCTTCTGTCCTCCAGACCCCAGGAGGCGGGGCTTGGGTATTAGAAGTTGCATGTATCTCACCTGTTGCAGTAATCTGTTTCAAGGTGATGTATTTATTTCTTGGGCTACTACGAGTTAAGTATCTGTGTACTTTGTCTTCAGCTGATAGTTATCTGTTTTAAAATTTTGCAGGCGATTCAGAAGGGAGCAGTGAGGAGCAATCAGTTTGTGGATCTTGAGGCAACTAACTATGATGGTAAGCAACCGAAACTTAATTGGGTAAATAGCATGTGGAAAGAGAGGCCTAGATGATCCCAGTGCATTAAGTGTCATATTAAGAAGGAAGGGAGGGAATTAAAACTATGGTGTTCTGTATGTAAAATTAGCACTAAACCCTAACAGAGGGCATATTCAGATTGTTTTACTAGTTTTTGTGGAGCCCTTTATAGGTAAAGTGAGAGGCCATTATCCTCAAGATTTGTTATTGTAGAGTGACCACGAGACTCGATGGCATAATTGACTGTTCTTTATTATCCTTTTCTCCTAGGCTTGACTCCTCTCCATTGTGCAGTCATGGCCCACAATGCTGTGGTGCATGAACTCCAGAGAAATCAACAGCCTCATTCACCTGAAGTTCAGGAGCTTTTACTGAAGAATAAGAGTCTGGTTGACACCATTAAGTGTCTGATTCAAATGGGAGCATCAGTAGAAGCAAAGGTAAGTTCATAGAAGAGGTTTGGGATGGGTAGCAAATAGTGAAAGACCTTGGTCTTAAGTACAGATAAAACCTTTTTTCTTATTTTTAATTAAATGAGTGAATAGCAATGTACAGGTAGTTAAGTATAAATTTTAAAAGATCCTTTACTCTGCTTTTTTGATTTGCTTGTAATTGATAAATTATTATCCAAAATGATCATTTATCTATGAAATAAATTAGTCCTTCTTTGAAAGGAAAAGAAAGTGCTTGAAATTGATGTCATTTTGGCTTCTATGTTCATATGCTGACAGATACTGCTTTTTCTAAGAATTCCTTTGTTGTAGAATCTGGACTTTAATCTTCTGTTTTTTAAACTAGAAGGTATTCTTTTTAAATGGGGTTTATTTACTGAGTATCTCCCATGCCCCAAAGCACTGTGTTTGGTGGGGAGTGCCTACATCACAAACCATTTGGGCCCTGGGGAGATGTCTAATAGATGAGGTGAGAGATACAGTTTATTATAGCTCTGCACAGTGGCCACCACGTCTAGAAACACGGCAATCAATAAATGGCTTATTGATATCATAATAATAAGGTATTATTTTATGTCTTTATATTTTATGGCCACCCTGTATATGAGAGTAGCCTGTGGTAAGAGCTAAAAAGACAAATTAATAGAGAATTTAAGAGGAATGAGAGATTCTGTTTAGTTTGGGCTTCAGGAAAGCTCTGTGGAAAAGGAAGCGTTCAAAGTAAGTTACTAAGGCTGATTTAGAGGTTTTTTTGAGACGGGGTGAAAAGTCTATTCCAAGGCATGGAATCTGAATTTTCATTTTTTATCTTCTCTTGCCTTTGACAAGGATCGTAAAAGCGGCCGTACAGCCCTGCATTTGGCAGCTGAAGAAGCAAATCTGGAACTCATACGCCTTTTTTTGGAGCTTCCCAGTTGCCTGTCTTTTGTGAATGCAAAGGTACTTTTAGAAAGTTTTAGTAACACCAGACTGGGAATGACCTTCTTTATACCTTCTTTAAGTTTGAGTTCCTTCCATGAACGTACTCCTTCCTGACATGTGTTATTTCATTTCTTTGTCTTCAGGCTTACAATGGAAACACCGCCCTCCACGTTGCTTCCAGCCTGCAGTACCGGGTTACACAGTTGGATGCCGTCCGCCTGTTGATGAGGAAGGGCGCAGACCCAAGTACCCGGAACTTGGAGAATGAACAGCCCGTGCATTTGGTTCCTGATGGCCCTGTGGGAGAGCAGGTGAGGGTCACAGCTGGGAGAGGAAATACCATAGATACTCTGGTCTGAAACAGAGGGGAAGAGCAGCTGGGCCTCTGCGGATGGGCACTGTAAGGTGTCCAGCTGTCACAGTGGTTATTATAGCATTTTGGAGTTGGTTTGTTTCCAAGGGAAGAGTAAGAAATTCGGGGCTTTATCCCTGGACTGAAGTAGTCTTGTCTTCTCTCTCCTTACTTTATTTTTTTGGTGCTGGGGATCAAACTCAGGGCCTTGAGCTTGTGAGGCGGGCACTCTAACCACTGAGCTAAATCCCCAGCCCCAGTCCTGTCTTCTCTTCATGAGACAAATTTAGGTTCAGACTAGAGTTAAGTCAGAATGGTTCAAAGTTTGGAAGCTGATGAAAGAGAAGGTACTGTACAGGTTCCTGCAGATAGCATGGAAAGAAAATCTTAGTTTTATAAGCTATGAGCCTTCAAATATTGTGGGTATTAGATAAGTTGACATATGTAGACTGTTCAAAAAAGTCCCAGGCACATAGTAAATGCTCAGTGAGTATCAGCTGTTAAAATTATTTCTGTGTACCATACTAAGTTATACTGCACAAGAAATGCAAAGACTTTGTATATAACTTAGAACCTAGAAATGTTTTATACTTTAAACAAAATTACTAATCAAAACTTAACTAATCAAATGTGGTTATATGCTATCGCTGAAGATTGAATAGTTTCTAGATACTAAGAACTTTCTAGATACTAAGAACTTTTAGAAAATAAAATATTTTTGATGGAAATCTTTTCCTGTGGGGCGGGTGGATCAGAATGACTGTGGCTTTGGTCATTACATTATAAGTGAACAAATAAAATATATGGAATGCAGATTAGCTTTTTCTTTGTTTCCTAGCTCTCACTATGACCATAAAGTTATAGCAACTCCTATTTGTAAAGCTCTTTATTACTTAAATTTCTTGATAGTTTACCACTTAATAGTTACAAAAATTTTGTAGTAAACTGTCAGAAAATTGATAGAGAGGTTCTAAGGACAGAGGTCTTCATTAACTAATAGGAGTCCTAAGCCCAGTGTTTGCTTCTGCTTTACTGTTTGTGGTGCACAGCCATAAAATGGTGCTTCCAGGGAGTTTTGAGCTGTGGAGGCCCA
Source organism: Hystrix cristata (assembly GCA_004026905.1). NCBI lineage: Eukaryota > Metazoa > Chordata > Mammalia > Rodentia > Hystricidae > Hystrix > Hystrix cristata. The sequence goes on from PVJO010011005.1 coordinate 55,854, forward strand.
TTTGTCTCTTCAGTAAATGTCCTTGTATTAGTCCCATCTTTGCTCTTGGATGTGTTGGCGAGGAGGGAGAGGATCTTTCCTCTTGCTTTTATTGTCAGACTGCACTTTTTGGAGCTTTTAGCAGCTATCAGTTGGATCCACCGCTGTCCTCTTCTGAATTGTTGCTTTTACTCTGTCGTGGTCTGAGAGAAAGAATAAAATTGTCAGACTGGGCCATAAGTCATCATCCTTATATCAGTATATCATCATTACTTTCTTATAAAAATATTCTTAGAAATGACAAAAGATTATGGGTAGGACAAAAGATTTGGGTAGGAAAAGACTTTGATTTGTGGTATAAGGCATTGCTCACATAGCTATTGCCAGTTGCAAAGCAGAGGAATTGTAAACATTTTTTAAAAAATGAAAGCATCTGAAAGGGAAAGAAATAATCTGGACATGGGGTTTAGGCCTTATTTGAGTAGTTGGAGATTTTCAACTTCAGATGATTTTTAATGGAAATGTTTTACTATCTTGCACTCAAAGATCATTATAGGAGACCCAAAATTAGCTTTAAATGGAGTTAGGGTATTTTCACAAATCACTTAAATCTTGACAAATATTGTGCATATTTTCATATGCTTAGAAGTTAATAGGAGTGGTGTAGAGTACAGTGGTACCTTGGTTCATGAACTCTTGTTAGCGAACAGTTTGGTTCACAAACAAGCATTTGGCAAAATTTTGGTTTGTAAACTCTACATTGGGTGACAAACAGGACCACTGCCATCTTTCCCACACAAACACAAGTGTGGCCATCTTTTCCAAAATCGTGCTACAAATTGTTTGTCAACCAAGGTATCAAGTATATAGGAAAAGAGTGAAACTAAGAAGGAAATACTACACTTTGACTATCAGAAACAAACCTCACAAGCTTGACATTATGGCATATGCCTGAAATCCTAGCACTCTGGGAGGCTGAGCCAGGAGGATCCCAAGTTCAGTCCCAGCCTGGGCAACTTAGTGACTTAGACCCTGTCTCAAAATTAAAAAGAAAAGGGGCTGGGGGTGTAGCTCAGTGCAAGGGCTCTGAATTCAATTCCCAGTAATGCAACAATCAGCCAACCTCACAAATCCTGTTTATTTCTCTTCCAGATCCGACGTATCCTAAAGGGAAAGTCCATTCAGCAGAGAGCACCACCGTATTAGCTCCACTGATTTGGAGCCTGGTCAGCAACACTCACTGTCAGTTAGGCAGTCCTAATGTATCTGTACATAGACCATTTGCCTTGTATTGGCAAATGTAAGTTGTTTCTATGAAACAAACATATTTAGTTCACTATTATATAGTGGGTTATATTACAAGAAAAGAAGAAAAATGTGTAATTTCTTTTGGCAGATTTGCATTTCATACCCAGGTATTTGGGATCTAGACATTTGAATTTGATATGAGTGGTAAAATTGCTTTAAATTAACGGTAGCTTTTGGGTAGGAAAAGACTTTGATTTGTGGTATAAGGCATTGCTCATGTAGCTACTGCCAGTTACAAAGCAGAGGGGTTACAAATGTTTCCTTAAAAAAAGATGAAAGGCAAAAAAAAATCATCTGAATAAAGGGTTTAGGCTTGTTTTGGCCCGATGCAGTACCTGGCAGTAGTTGGCATAGACAAGTTTCTGGTCATTGGTCCAGATGAAAGGCATCTATGGTTAGGATTTGACCTTGGCAAACTGTATATAGTTGTTATTTTTATTTTTAAAAATATTGTACATAGTTGGTCAGTAACATGGACATTTGAAATGTATAAATCAATAAATAGAAAAGAACAAGTGAATTGCCACTGCTTTTTAAAATGTACATATTTAAAGGAGCTATTATTGTGTAATCAGCCAACTAAAATCTTTGCAGATAAGGAAAACGGGGACTTGGTCCATAATGAGCTAAAAGAACTACTGGTATATTTGAATTGCAAATATGCTTCTTCTCATGGATTGAAATGAGACACATCACTTATAGATCATTGCATGCTTTTGAATAGAATCTCTTTATGGCTTGCTTACCTTCGAGAATTTATAAGTTCTTTTAAATTTTTTTTATCTTTATATTGAAACGTATCTTCCTATTTTCTGTTTTCAGTTAATGATAATATTTCATGATGTTTATATTATCATTTTAAAATGTTTTATTTTTTGAATGTTAATTCTCTTAAGATTATTTTGCTGATATGCCCTAAGGAATGTATTTGGCTTTGATTGCACACTAATTGTTTGTGATAAATATGATTAATTAAAATTCTTTTTTAAAAAGTGATGTCTTATAAGTGGTAACTTGCCTAAGTCTTTGTAGCTAAGTGCTTTTTAAAAAGATAAAACAGACACTCTTTGGATTGATCACACTGTCCAACCCAACCCAATATGTCTTGTGCACAAAAGTTTGATACAGTATCTAGAAATACAGTGACGAAAACCAGTGCAGTCACAGTGAAAAAACTCATGGTTAGTTTTAAGTAAACATTAGTATACTAATTTGTCTGAAGGATAGGCATTTTCCTTTTTTGTGCCTTATTTTTATTTCTGTAGGTGGAAAAATTACTATTAATGGCAAATAAACCTTTAAATTACCTAATATATCTTATTTATTTTTTATTAGTATGTGTTTGCCATGCATAATGAATACATCATGGGGGCTGGTACTTAATATATTTTAATTGGGTGTTTTTGAGAACATGTTTTCTGAAGCCATGTAAGATTCAACATCAAAACTACTTGCTAAGTTCATTGGTAGAAGAGATTTGTTAAATTCTGAAAATATGGAAGTTTAATATATACTGTTGATCCTTCAGAAGTTTATACACTAAAAAAGGCTAAGTGGGAGCAGTGACCACAGGAAAAACAGTTTGGAGATTGCCAGTATCATCTTGGAGACAGAAAATCTGGAACAGTAGTAAATGAGGTTCTTTCTGTACATACCATTTTGACCTGTATGAACAAGCAAATCCACATCTCGGCATCAATCATTACTACACACGTAGCCTAGTTATTAATTTAAAACTGCTGGTGAGGATCTGATGAAAGTAATGAATTCTTACCCTAGGAAAACATACAAATGGTACCTTGGTCACAAATTCAATTCTCTCCATGATTCTGGTTGTGTACCAAACTGGATGAGAACTAAATCACATTTCCCCATGAGGTCAACTTGACCCTAACCATTGAATTTGATTTGGTTCTCATCCAACTCGGTTTGCAACCAGAATCATGGAAAGAATCAAGTTTGTGAAGCTAGGTAGCACTGTATATGAGGTATGGTAAAAAATTAGGAAATGTTTAAATTAAAAATTTATTACAGTAAGACATTGCAGTTGACTCTCCTCAAAATAACTCTTCCCTTGCTTCTAACACACTTAATCAATCATTCTGGACACTTTCTGAAGCAGTTCTGGAAGTCCTCTTTCCTGAGTGCCTTTAGTTGCACTCTTGTGGCTATCTCAGTGTCTTGAATCAATTAAAAACATTTACCTTTCACAGTTGTTTTGACTTCGGTGAATAGCCAGAAGCCTCAAAGTGCCAGATCTGTTGAATAAGGTGGATGACGACACACTAATATTTTCACAAGCCTGCCTTTTTCCACTACATGGTATTTAGCAACAACATTCACTGAATTTTTGATCATGCCTTTTGAAGACACAAAAGAGGACCTCTAGAATTCTTTAGGAAGTGACAAAAATGATGAAAAAAGTGTGTTCAAAGCCAACGGGAGTATTTTGAGGGGGATCAATGGTAATCTTAAATTGTAATACATTTTTAAGAATTTATACATTTACTGTATATTCTGATCACACCTCAAACAGTGTACATACAATTGTGGTATACAACATCAGGGGCTTCACAGTCCCTAGAAGATCATGAGTCCCAGGATAAGAATCTCCTTTAGTTCATTGTCTGTGCAACCGAGTAAAAATTTATTTTAAATTTTATTTTAGTGGTACATTTTAGATGTATATAGTGATAACATTCATCATAGGGGATTTGTACCTGTACATGACATATCTCGTTGCTTCTTTTTTTCCCATTCCCCTCCCCTCACCCCCTCCTTCCTCCCTATTTACAAAAGCTTTGTTTCCCTTTTTTCCTTCCATTTCTTATTTCTCTTGTCCTCTGTTCCATTCCCCCCACCTTGTTCCCTTTCCCATTTGGATATTTTCTTCCCTTTCCCAATATAATCATTTTAGACTTTATTTACACTTTCAGTTTTTCACACCAGAGAAACAATGCAGTATTTAAACATATGTGTCCGATTTATTTCATTTAAGAGTATGGTCTCAAGATGCATCCATCTACCTAGGAATATCTCAAGGTTATCATTCTTCGTGGCAGAGTAGCACTCCATTGTATTAAAAAAAACCCACATTTTCTTTATCCATTCTGCTGTTGATAAGCATTTGGGTTGTTTCCAAGATTTAGCTATTACAAACTGTGCTGCTGTAAACATGGGTGTGCATATATCACTGTGGTATGATGTGGTATGTTGTCTCTTTGCTTCGTTGGTAGTTTCTTTTGCTGTGCAAAAGCTTTTTAATAAGATCAGGTCCCAGTTGTTGATTCTTTGTGATATTTCCTGGGCAACTGGGGATTTGTTCATAAAGTCTTTGCCTACACCTATGTTTTCAAGAGTTCTACCTATTCTATCTTCCAATATATTTAGTGTTTCTGTTTTAATATTTAGATCTTTGATCCACTTTGATTTTAGCTTAGTGCATGGGGAAAGATACGGGTCTAGTTTTAATCTTTGGCATGTGGAGACCCAGTTTTTCCAGCACCATTTATTAAAGAGGCTGTCTTTCTTCCAGTGAGGTTGTTTGGCCCCTTTGTCAAAGATAAGGTGACTGAAAGTGTTTGGACCCGTTTCTTCATCTTCTAATCTGTTCCATTGGTCATGGGGTCTGTTTTTGTGCCAGCACCTTGCTGTTTTTATTACAGTAGCTTTGTAGTATAGTTTTAGGTCAGGGATTGTAATGGCCCCTGCTTTGCTTTTGTTGCCCAGAATTGCTTTTGCTATTCTAGATTTCTTTTGGTTCCAAATGAATTTTAGGATTGTCTTCTCTAATTCTGCGAGGTATGCTATTGGTAATTTAATTGGGATTGCATTAAATATCTATAAC
>PVJO010011006.1:0-61735 GCA_004026905.1 Hystrix cristata
GCTCGCTTTGCAGGCCCTGTCCCGCTGGCTGCCGGGGCCTCTCACCTGGCTGGCTCGCTTTACTGTAATTTCAATCCGGCTCGCACCTCAGCCGCCTCGCGCCGCGGCTCCTCCCTCAGCCGCCGCCGCCGCTCTGCCTCAGCCACAGGCGCCGACGAGCAGCCCCATCTACAAACTCGGGGCTCGTAGTTGGGAATTAGAAATGCGTCCCTCACCGTCCCCCGCCTTCCTCTCCCTCCGCCCCTTTCCTGGAGATCTGTTTTATGCCACCATCTAGACCTCAGTCTGCTTATCTCTAAACAAAAATAGGACAGTATTAAGTTTAACAACAGTATTCTTGATGGTAGGTCATCAACACTGAACAAAAACATGGCTCTTTTCATGGACATTGAGAAGCCTGATTCCTGATAGAAGTACTGACTTGTTGAGCAGGTTTTTATTTTTCTTACCTTACCTGGGCAATGATTATTGCATTTAGGATCCGTGCATCTTTCTCACAATCCTTTGTCTTTTGTAATGTTTGCCAAATCATGTTTCCAAGTCCATCCTGGACTGAAGCCCTGAAGTTCCCTGAAGTGCCCCGAAGTTCCCACGACATTTTCACCAGGTTATACACTAAGCCATAGTATCCAATCCAGACCACTTGATCACCTGTTTAAAAAAGAAACATTCTTTGGGAAGATAACGTCTTATTACATCAAGCATAATGGTGTGAAAAAAGGAACCCGATCTTACAAAAATTAATAATAATATTATGAAGTCTGAAATTCTAAGACTTGCCCAGTAGGGAAGTTTTTTTTTTTTAAAGGGCCACAGGAAGACATTGAGAGAATATTTTACAAGGAAAGATATCTGAAAAAAGCATCATAAAAAGTGAGGATAAATATTATACTAACTTCCTATTTGTTCTTTCATTTTCTTCTTTCAGACTGTTTAATCATTATTAATCCATGTCGTACAAAGTGATTTTTCTCAATACGATTATCTTGCTTCCTTATTCTCAATTTAGCAAGGAACAGTCACTTGTCCCTATGTGTATTCCAAACTGCACAGCCAGACAATTATAGCTCTTACTAATATGATACATTTTTGGAATGTTTCTTTCACAACTCATTTATTCCCACCCTACTTGTAAATACATTACAAAAATTTACTAAAGTTGTAAAACACGAGCTTAGTTTTGTCTTCTAGCCTTAGTGTACAGTATTCCCACGACTTAGCCAGAAGTCACTCTTTTCAGAAATGTGGCCCACTCTACCTGGCTTCTATCCATTTTGCTGTGTTCTTTTCCACTAAGAAGTCTTCCCTGATTCCTCACGTTTCACTAGGTGCCTTATAGTTGCTATATTACAACATATATTGTAGATGCCTATCTCACCCATTGAGTATAAACTATAAGGGAGAAATATCTTCTTTTATATTTTAGTGGTACATTTTAGATATACATAATGACAACATTCATCATAGGGACTTTGTACCTATACATGATACATATTGCTTCTTCTTTTGCTCCCAATCCCCTCCCCTCCCTTCAACGCCACTTACCCTCCTTATTTACAAAAGCTTTGTTTCCACTTTTTCCCTCTATTCTCTTTTTTTTTCTTGTCCCTCCTTCCATTTCTCTCTCCCTCTTCCCTTGTTCCCCTTCCCATTTGAATGATTTCTTCCTTTTTCCCAATGTATAGTATATATTTTGGTCCTTATTTTACACTTTCAATCTCTCACACCAGAGAAACAATGCCGTGTCTAAACATGTGTGTCCAGGTTACTCCACTTGAGTATGGTCACTAGGTGCATCCATTTACCTAGAAATTTCTCAAACTTAACCTTCTTTATGGCAGAACAGTACTCCATTGTATTAAAAAAAAAAGACCACATCTTCTTTATCCATCTTTATCCATTCACCAGTTGATGGGCATTTGAGCTGCTTCCAAGATTTAGCTACAACTGGGCCACTATAAACATGGCTGTGCATATATTGCTGTGATATGATGCTTTTACTTCTTTCAGGAGGATACCAAGAAGGGGAATAGCTGAGTCAAATGGAACCTCTAATTGTAGCTTTTGAGGAATCTCCACACTGATTTCCATGGCGGTTGTACCAGTCCACATTCCCACCAAGAGTGGAGAAGGGTTTCTTTTTTCCCATAGCCCCACCAGCTTTGTTGTTGGCAGATTTCTTGATGTAGTCATTCCTTCTGGAGTGAGATGGAATCTCAGCATTGTTTTAATTTGCATCTCTAGAATGACCAGTGACGTTGAACATTTTTTCCTGTATTTATTTGCCATTTCTACTTCTTCATGTGAGCAGTTTCTATTCATTTTAGATGCCCATTTTTGGATTGGGTCTTTAAATTTGGGGAAGTCTGTATTTTGAGTTCTTTATATATTTAAAATATTAGTCCTTTGAGGAACAACTGGCAAAAATTTTTTCCCACTCTGTGGATTGTCTCTTCACTCTGTTTTTGATTATTTTTGCTGTCCAAAATCTTTTTAGGAAGAAGAAATTCCACTTGTTGATTCTTTGTGATATTTCCTGGGTAATTGGGGATTTGTTCATAAAGTCTTTACCTACACCTATGTCTTTAAGAGTTCTACCTGTTCTATCTTACAGCAGGTTTAGTGTTTCTGTTTGAATATTTACATCTTTGATCATTTAGATTTTAGTTTAGCGTATGGTGAAAGACATGGTTCTAGTTTTAATCTTTGGCATGTGAAAAGCCAGTTTTTCCAGCACCATTTATTAAAGAGGATATCTTCCTTCCAGCGAGGGTATTTGGCCCCTTTGTCAAATGTAAGGTGACAGTGCATTTGGGTTTCTGCATCTTCTAATCTGTTCCATTGATTCTTGGATCTGTTCTGTTTTTTGTTTATTTTCCTAGTACCATGCCATTTATATCATAGTAGCTTTGTAATATAATTTGACATCAGGGATTGTGATGCCCCTTACTTTGCCTTTGTTGCCCAGAATTGCTTTTGCTGTTCTAGGTCCTTCTGGTTCCAAATGAATTTTAGGATTGTTTTCTCTAATTCTGTGAGGTATGCTATTGGTATTTTGATTGGGAATGTATTAAATCTGCATAACAATTTTGGGAGTAAGGCTATTTTCACTGTTCGTTCTTCCTATCCAAAAACTAGGGATATCTTTCCATTTTCTAATATCCTCTTCGATTTCCTTTTTTTGAGTATTGTGGTTTTCAATGTATAATTCTTTCACTTCCTTCATTATATTGATTCCCAGGTACTTCACTTTTTGGATGCTATTGTGAAAGGTGTTGGTTCCCTAATTTCTCTCAGTGAGTTTGTTATTTGTGCACAGGAATGTTGTTGATTTTTGAGTGTTGACTTTATATTCAGCTATGTTGTTGAATTTGGTTATTAAGTCCAGGAGTCTTTTGGTGGAGTTTTGGGGTCTTCTATGCAGAGTATCATGTCATCCGCAAATAATGATAATTTAATTTCTTCCTTTCATATCTTTATTCTTTGTATTTCTTTCCCTTGTCCAATTGCTCTAATGTTTCCGGAACTGTATTGAATAGTAGTGGTGATAGTGGGCATCCTTGTCTCGTCCCTGATTTTAGAGTGAAAGCTTTCAGTTTTGTCCATTTAGTATGATGCCGACTATTGGTTTGTCATGGATGGCTTTTATCAGACTGAGATAAAGACCTTCTATTCCAATTTTCTGTAGGGTTTTTATCATGAATGGGTGTTTGACTTTATCAAATGCTTTTTCTGTATCTATTGAGATGATCATATGGTTTTTGTCCTTGGCTCTGTTAATATTGTGTATCACATTTATAGATTTGCATATGTTAAACCATCTCTGCATCCTTGGGATGAATCCTACTTGTTCAGCATATACAATCTTCTTGATGGATCACTGCATTCTGTTTGCCAGTATCTTATGGAGGATTTTTTCATCTATGTTCACTAAGGAGATTGGCTTGTAGTTCTCTTTTTTGGTTGGTTCCTTCTTTGGTTTTGGTATCAGGATAATGCTTGCTTCCAGGAATGAATTTGTGAGTATTGCTTCCCCTTTAATATCATTAAAGAGTTTGAGGAAGAGTGGTATTATATTTTCTCTAAATTTCTTGTAGAATTCAGCAGTGACTCTATCAGGACCTGGACTTTTTTTTTTTGTTGGAAGATTTTTAATTACATCTTCACTTTCATTGGCTGATATTGGGTTATTTAGAATATTTACATCTTCTTGAGCCAGGTTTGGTAATTCATATGTATCTAGGAATTTGTCCATTTCTTCTGTGTTTTCCATCTAATTAGAGTACAGGTTCTTGAAGTAGGTACTGATGGTATTTTGGATTTCTGCAGAATCTGTTGTGATTTCTCCCTTTTTGCCCTAATTGCATGGATTTCAGACTTTTCTTTCCCTTTTTTGATAAGGTTTTCTAAGAGTTTGTCAAATTAATTTAATCCTCAAAGAACTATTCTTCAATTCATTGATTGTTTGCATTGTTATTTTAGTTTCAATTGTACTGATTTCTGCTCTGATCTTTATAATTTCCCACCTTCTATGAGCTTTGGGCTTGACTTGCTCTTCTTTTTCTAGAAGACTGAGATTCAATATTGGGTTATTTATTTGACCTCTCTCTGATTTTCTGATATGGGAGTTCACCACTATAAATTTCCCAAGTAGGAATGCTTTCATTGCTTCCCATAAGATTCAGTATGCTGTACTAGCATTATCATTTAGTTGTAGAAGCTAATTCCTTTTTTAATTACACCTATGACCCATTGGTTGTTCAGGAGGGTGTTATTTAATTTCCGTGTGTTTCTGAGTTTTTTGTGGTTCCTTTTGTCATTGATTTCCAATTTCATTGCACTATTGTCTGATAATATGCATGGGATTATTTCAATTCCTTTGCATTCACTTATACATATTTTATGTGCCAGTATGTGGTCTATTTTGGAGAAAGTCCTGTGTGCAGCTGAGAAGAATGTATATTCTGATGTTATGGGGTGGAATACTCTACAGATATCTATGAAGTCCATTGTTCAAAATTTTGGTCCTGTTCTGAGATTTCTCTGATTTTTTTGTCAAGTTGATCTGTCTATTTTTGACAGTTGGGTATTGGGGTCCCTCACTGCAATTGTATTAGTGCTTATTTGGTTTTTCATGCCTATTAATATTTGTTTTATATAGTTCAGTACACTGGTATTTGGTGCATATATGTTAATGATTGTTATATCTTCCTCTTGAATTGTTCCCTTTACAAGGATGTAGTGACCTTCTTTGTCATTCTTAATCAATCTTGGCTTGAAATACACTTTGTCTGCAAATAGAATAGCTACTCCTGCTTTTTTCCAGGTTCTTGCCACATGAAGTATTATTTTCCATCCTTTGACTTTCAGTTTGTGAATTTCTTTATGAAATAAATGTGCTCCTCATATGCAGCATATCGTTGTGTCTTGTTTCTTGATCCATCCTGCCAGTCTGCTCCTTTTTATTGGTGAATTGAGACTATTTATGTTGGTGGTTATAACTGATATGTAATGACTTATACTTGTCTTGTTAGTTTCCTGTTGTTGGCTCCCATTTTCCCCCTCTGTTTAATTATTTGCCTTGCCTGGTTAATTCCAATCTGCTTGGGTTCATGAAGTTGTAGTGCTTATTATCTCCTTCTAGAATGTCCTTCAGAATATTTTGGAGGGCTGATTTGGTGGCCATGAATTTCTTCAGGTTTTCTTTTTCATGGAAGTATCTCACTTCTCTGTTAATTTTGAAAGATGTTTTTGTAGAGTACATCAGTCTGGAGGTTTTCTTTTACAGCTTGGAATACTTCACTCCAAGATATCCTTGACTTGATGGTTTGTGTTGAGAAGTTTGCTGTGATTCAGATGGGCTTTCCTTTCCTTTACAGGTGATTTGTTTCTTTTTCCTAACAGCTTTTAATACTCTGTTCTTGTGCTGAATTTCTGGAATCTTGACTATTATATGCTTTGGGGTAATTTTTTTTATCATGGCTAACTGGAGTTCTATATGACTCACTTATCTGTATGTCAAAATGATTTTCCATATTTGGGGAGTCTCCTGCCATTACTTCTGTGAACATGTTTTGTATGTTGTTTGCACTATCTCCTGCTTTTTTGTTGACCCCAATTAATCTTATGTTATTATTTGCATCATCTAGCAGGTGTTGAATTGATTTTTCATGGTCCCTTGGTACTTTTAAGAATGCCTTTTCATGATTGTTTATTGCAATCCTGTCTTCTATATCTAATATTCTGTACTCATATTGGTTCATTCTGCTTCCTATATTTTCAATGAACTTTTTCCTTGATATCTGCTTCATTGTGTTTCACGGATTCCATTTCTTTCCTGCAATGGGAACTCATTGTTTTCATCATTTTCCTAAGCTCTATTTTTTTTTTTTATCATCTGTATCTGCTCTAGAGTCACTGATCATGTTTTTCATTCTGGTCAACAACTCTATAGTTACCTGAGAAATCATTTCCAATTTGATTTTTTTTACAGCCTCACTCATCTACTTTGTTACTTTTGCTGTTGCCACTTCCAAGAGTCCAGGTGGGTGTTTTTGGATTGTTCTACCTCATTGCCCCCTGGTTTGCCTTTGGCGAGCTAGAAGTCTGGGGTTGCATCTTGCTTCTGCATCTTCTCATTTTCTTTCTTTTTTAAGTTTAATCTTTGGGTTGATGCTTACAAATTGCTCATGGCAGGTAGTATTATTGCTATTATCAAGAGCCCTTTGAAAATGACTACTTCTCAGAGATGTCCTCCAGGGGTAACTGCTCTTTGGGTTTTGAGTCTGTTGCAAGATCCTACCTTTTCAAGTTACTGGAGATAAGATGTGACTATTTGGCCTAGCTCTTGATTCTTTGGCCCTGGCCTATAGTACTGTTTATGACCCTCAAGAAATCTCAGTCTTGGTATATAAGGATGAACAACCAATTAGAATAATTCTGTCACCTTGGCTAAAGTAGTACAACCAGTAATAACAGTAGCATCAAACACAGCCTAGAAAATGACAAACTGTCTTAACTATTAATTTTCCACCTTTAACCATATGAGCTAGATTTATGGTTATACAACAAAATCTAAAACAAACCAGAAAATTGTATACAGTAACTATGTCCTTAATATGGTGATTTTACCCTTGGGGGAGAAAACTCAAAAGGGGTTTGGGGGAAAAAAATAAGAAAAATAGATAAGAACCAAGCCTGGAGAACAAGGGAAGATTACACTAACTTTGGGAAACTGGTGAAGAAGATAGAATGGAAAGAAAGAAGGAAGAAATAAAAAGAAGAATAAAACAATAACAGTAAAAAACTAAGAACAATGCCCACAGTCTGCTGCATCCACTGCTCTGTTCCACTGGTGTATTTTCCTGTGGAAGTCTCTAGGGTCACCAGAAGTCACTATGCGTCTGAGGTTTGAGCCACCTCTCCCATGCCATGACCCTGGGCTCTGGAGAGAACACCATTTGCTACCTGCTTCTTTTGCACTGAAGTCCTTCTCTTTTTTCTCCCCATGGGCTTCAATTCTTGCTGCAGATCCTTTCTGGGTCCTGAGGACCCACTTCCCTCCTTCTTCTCTTCCTCATGTTGCTATATACCAGTGTCGGAATACCAAATCTCAGAGAGGCCATTTGTCTGCTCTTCACCACTCTGCCATTTTCCCAGAAGGCTGAGAAATATCTTTTATTAACTCTTATATCCCTAGAATTTAGCAAAATACCTAAAACATAGTAGATCTAATTTATGAAAGTCCACTCTTTGAAAGAGGGGAGTAGGTAGAGTGAAAAATTGTTTCCTTTCACCAGGATTGAGGGTTTTATAAAAGCATAGAACTTTCAAAAAAAAGAAAAGAAAAGAAAAGAAAAGAAAAGAAAAGAAGAAGAAAAAAAAAAAAAGGATAGTGCTAAGCAAATCAGGACATTTGGACCAGGAATAGGACTCCTGGAGGTAGCTATAACAAAGAGAAGGCAAAAAACAATAGTGAGGATCTCTATTTGATTTAGGATGGAGGGTTCATATTAAAATATATAAGGTAAAATAGGCAAAAATAAATGGGGTTAAATGGTAGATGTTTGAGTAAAGGAGTTGTTATGTCTGCTCAATGCATGTTATGTCTATTCAACCAATAAACCAGGAATGTTATATGGATGTTTTATGAGGTAATCTAGGCCTCTGCTGTAATGAGCAGCAGGAGATTGGAGAGGCAGAGACAGACCTAAAACACTGTGGAGAAAATCTAACAAGACTTCCTAGCTATGAAGGAGTAGGAGGGAATGAAGAGCAAAGGAGTATGTTTTTAATCTTAGAAGACAAAAATCATAATGAACCTATTCACGAAAATGAGAAGATTGTGCAGAAAAATCAGTTTTAGAAAAAGAAGGTAAATATTATTTGGAAAATGTGACATAGGGAAGGGGGAGTCTGCTCTGCAATATGCTATAACTTGTTAAAATACAGATGAAATACAAGTAAGACATCGAAAGTGAAATTCCTGATTTGTGGCTCTTTAGCAGAAAGATAATTCTTGCCTTTGATATGGGTAAGGACCAATTTTTAGTTTCTAGATTAATAATTCTGTAACTGCATGCCTTGGTGGGGGAGTTTTTGTACACTACAAATAAAATATATTGTGAATTTTAACTCATTCTTGATTTATTTACAATCTCAACTTTTCTACATTAAAATGAATGGCTTATGAAACTACATTAAAAACCATCTTCCTTCATATATTCTAAATTATATGTATTGAATAACAATATTTTATAAGACTGTAATAGTTCAATTATCAAACCAAGTATAATTTACTTTTAGAAGGCTAATGTTGGACCTACAAAATATATTCTGATGATTATGTTCTCAAACTCACAATTCCTTTTAAAATGACTTTTAAAGGTAGGCTCTTCACTTCCAGTGAAGTGTCAATGAATAACATTTGTGGGGCGAATCTATTACATATAATTGTCTGACAGTTAATGAAGTAAAAAATCTTACAAAGACAGATGGTATGTGTTGCAACTGTCATGAAAAGACTATACCCTCATCTGCACATCTCAACATTTGCTGAAAGTACGCCTGCCACGAAACTCCCCATCCAGCTACCAAACCCCAGTAGAAGGCACTCTTCTTTTCTGCTTTCAGTGACCCTGTGGCAGCCATCAAAGATGTCACTTTAAATGTACTGAGAGAAAAAGTGCCAGTGTCTGCAGCTAGGCAGACGGTACCCTAGGAAATAAAAAAGTTGAACCAAAACAATAAATTCTTAGGATTTAGAAACCATGGCATTTGAAATCTAATACTAAGAGACTTTCTTTGTAGCAATACTTTATTTCAGCAGTTATACTGGTAGCCTTTAAGTGTCACTGGGTACTTAGGCTTCACCTTTTTCAGCAAATGTGAAATACACATCTTTCTGCTTATATGTATGTGTTTAAATGAATCCAGGCTTTGTAATTTTAACAAATGTAATTTAATACCACAGAATCTCATATACCACTGAAAATATGTGATGTAAACTATGGTTCCAAACACTATCTTTATGAAATGCCATATAGCGTGAAAAGAACTAGATCAACACCAAGAATTTAATGGTTATACAAGAACCAGTCAGACAGCCATGCATTTATCAAATACCAAGTAAATGTTAGGGGTCACCTTTCTTTGTATCAAAAAATAACAATATTTTGTAATTCTAGTGGGCAATGACAAATATTAAGAAGTAAACATAACAATATTGTGCATGAGTGTTACAAGAAGAGAGTAATAATAACATGACCCACAATGACTAGAAGAAGAAGAATACAGATAGAAAGATATCTATAAGGGGATAAGATTCAAGCTACCTGTTGGATAAAAAAGACATTAAACATCAAAGATGTCCCCAATAACGAGGTAGAAAATGCAAAAGTTTTGGCCCTAGAATAGTTTGAAGATTAGAGAAACATCCTCAGCCAGCTCTCTGCCAGCTCTGAGGTCCCAAGTTTATGGCAATTTTCTTGGCATGTCCAATTCCAGGTCCTTCTTACCTCCAGCGTGAAGTACTGGTGTAAACAACAAAGAGGAAAGCACCCTGCTGCAACTTAGAGGCTTGACCAAGTCATCTAAAATGAACTCGGTAGACATTTCCTCAGAAGAGTTTTCAAGTTTCGGGAGATATGTTTGATGTTCCAAACACTAACTTACAGGTCAATTCGAGGCACTCAGCCTAAGCACAAGGAAGGGGCAAGGACACAAAGAGAGAAAGAGTTCAAGCTAGGATTTAGTCTTGGTTCAATCATAGCCATCTAGAAGTTTGGAAACCACGCTGAAGATAAAGTTGGCAATGGGAATGACAATGTCATATATCATTTATTACTATTACCTCTATTTTATGGTATGTATATATAGTTTCCAACTTTAGCTTGTATTTTAGGTTTTTTGCACAGATTTTTCATTGTATATTTAAATTTTCCTATCACGTCTTTTAAGAGTTGAGGTTTTTTTTTTTTTCTATTTTGCTACGGAATCCCTTCGTGGTTGGAGGTTAGAAAGGTATTGTGCCATATTTTCTTCTAGCTATTTTAATTCACAAGGATTTTTTAACCTCTTGTGTATAGCGATAATTTAAAAACGTTACAAAATTCAAATGGATAACATTACCAAAACACAATTTATTAATAATGCATTCTTTCTCCCTTCATGTACTGTTTATCAAATGTCAGCATAGTCATTTCCATAAACACGCATACACATGCATGCACATCTACAAGAACAATTACACAAACAAATGTATACTAAGAAATTTTTTAACTGCAAAACATATCCAATTCAAATGGGACAGAGAAAGCCAAAGGCCAAAGCTGCTTAGCAATGCTTGATCTAAAGACAGAACACAACAGCACAGTGCAGCATCCACAATCTGTTGGTGACTCTTTATGAACACAATAAGCCAAAAGCCACATAGGTAACCCCAGGTGAAGTTTATGCTGCTACTCATAGATTTTCAAACCTCAGTAGGTCACCGCTGTAGAACAGAGTGCGGATGCATTAGGATCAAGTCCAGTGTTACAACATTCTTAAAGGAATGCAGTAATTGAGCCTCCCAGTGTTATTTCATTTAAAAAGTCAAGCGACAGGAGAAGATCTTGCAGGAAATAAAACAGCAATCCAGTCTCAGCAGGAAAATTAGAAAGGTTAAAAGAAAATTGCAGAAGCCAAACATAATTGTGCATGCCTGCAATCCAGCACTCTGCTAGGCTCAGTGAGCCATGAGGATTGCAAGTCCAATCCCAGCCTGGGAAACAGCAATGTAGCAAAACCTATAAAGGGGGTTGGAGTATGATAACAAAGGCACAGGAGACCCTGTCTCAAAAAAACCAAAAAAAAAAAAAAAAAAGAAAGAAAGAAAAAGAAAAGAAAAATAGCGTAAGAGTCATCAGATAAATGTAGAAACAAAATAATAGACGTTTAAGCTATCTAACCAATATTATGAAACAAACTAATGTTAGACCTTCATAAATATTAAGCATAAAATCTCTCCAACATCTGATGTTATCCACCAAGATGGCAAAATCCAAATGCGTAAATACTCAGAATATTCACACTGCTGCTACTATGGCTATTAAAACTTGTAGATAATAAAATACATTGCTTTTCTAGTTCTCCTCTCTTTTGAAAGAGAACAAGGAAAAGAAGGAAGGGGAAAAGGAAAGAAAGAGGAAAGGGAAAAAATGGAAAAATGTAAATAAACCTGCTGTAAATAGGGGAGGGTGGGGAAGCAGAAAGGAGGGATGGGAAAGAGTGGAGTAAACCAAGATATGTCAAGTACAGGTACAAAATAACCATGATGAATGTGTAAAAAAATAAATAAACAAACAAATAAATAGATAAATAAAGAATTTTAAAAATAAAGTCAAAGCATAACAAAAAAATGCATTACTAATCAGTATTAGCATGTTGTAAATTAGGATATTTTCTAACTGTGAAGAACAAGGCTTTTTACAGTTTTTTGCATACCCACGTGCACCTTCTTTTTAAATGGAGTCTGTTTTAGACTCAGGTCCAGAGAATGAATTCTCATGGATCATACATAACACACGCTTTGCTCTTCAGCAGACATTTTCTTTCCCAGGCTTCCTTGTAGTGCAGGGTGACTCACATCCCCAGTCCTGTCAGTTTCACACAGGGACAGTCTGCAGGGTTGCTTCTGGGAAATCGTTCATTTTGTAATAAGGCAGAAAAACTCCAGAAAAGAGCCAGTATCATCCCTTCTCTTTCTCCCTGCCTTGCAATATAATATGAAATCTGGAGCTAAAAAGCTGCCTTTTAGTAATGAGACAACAAGCATAGAAATGAAAATCCAGGATTCTGAAAGCTAACAACAACAACAACAACAAAAATGTGAAGAGATAGGATCTTGATAGCATCCCTGAGTGACTAAACAGTTTCCTTGTCCCTCATTAGGCAATATAATACAACTATCAACTAAGTTTATATCCTGATTTGGGTGATAAATGTTTACACAAGTCTATTGAAAAATTGGATGGATGAGGAAGGCATGAAATTATGAGACAATTGGCTACATAAGCATTGGGCTATTAAAGAATATTGGTATCATATAATAGAAATAATTAGAGAGAGAATTAACTCTCTGCCACATAACCAAAAACTTGCCCTTAGAAGAATTGATCAATAAAAGTTCTGAAGGATGAATCAGTTGAAGAAATGCTAGCTCCAAAATTCAAAGTAAGCATAATATATTATGGAAGAGATCCCAAAATATTACGGACGTTAAGAGTGCATTAAGTTCTATAAGTGGGAGTAAAATGAACAAAAACAACGGAGGATAATTTTAAATTGAATTAGAGATGTTAAGAAGGATAGTGTCCTGTGTGGACACACTGGGGACCCAAGTTGCAGCACACTGAATGTTAGCAGTTAAAATGATATTCTGGATTGTTGTAGGGATGGGAGATCTTCAAATTTTAGAATCATTATTTACCAAACTTTGGAGATAGTCATCTTGTAGCATTTGAAGATTAAAATCGAAATCTTTCCAAGTATTTCTTTACATTTTGCAGCTTATTAGGTGATAGGATATTGATTGGAACACAACTTTTTGCTACAGTCTGTGTTTTTCCCCAACTTTTAACTATGTATAACATTCAACGAGATGTTTATTTTTACTGTATGGATATAGCACGACATTAGAGTTCCTTTAAAAAGATCATTTTGCCATAGGCTTTGCGCTGTGATTCATTGCTTAGGAATTTATTCTAACTTATTTTGCTTTGTGGTTTGCTTATCAGTTTTCAGTATTAATTGAAATGCAGAACCATTATTCATTTTTAATGTACTTGATAATTTCTAATAGAACATAACTGTGTATCAGTTTTCTGGAATTTCCTATTGAGTCCTGTATATTATATAATCCAATTGCATATATACCAAATAATGAATTTATTTAGCTAGAGATATTTTAAAAACCATGATTCATATATGCTTGTATGATGAAAAGTATTTAGTATTTCAATTAATTATAAATTAAAACCTGGCATGTATATAATTTTAAATTATACATCAAAGATATAGAAAAGGATAGATAGCATTTTTTATTCAAATACATAGCTATTCATAATTCTATAGTCTATTTATGAAAAGCTATTCATCCATTCACTTATCATTATAATATGAACTGAATTGTTACAGTTTTATACTTAAGGAAGTGCCTATTTTTACTTTTTTAGCAATTTTTTCCAGATTGTTTATAAAATTAACTTGCTTACTTCTTTTGAAAACTTTTTGTAAACATATTTAATGCATAGATTAAGTTAGGGACAATACATATCTTTGCATACGAAGGTTTATATTCATTTATTTGAACTCTTATACAAACAAAATTTTACAGATTTTTGTTCTTCGTATATCATATTCCTTGGAATTTTGTTTTGTTTCTGTTATTAAAGTTTTGTTTTATGATTTTTATAT
Organism: Hystrix cristata; assembly: GCA_004026905.1. NCBI lineage: Eukaryota > Metazoa > Chordata > Mammalia > Rodentia > Hystricidae > Hystrix > Hystrix cristata. The sequence goes on from PVJO010011006.1 coordinate 13,957, forward strand.
TTAGTTACTGCTGTTATACAACAATAAGAAGTATTTCTAGTAACTACTTGTTTTTGTTTAATTAGTGGTAATATTATTTCCACAGGGTTGGCTCTTCAAAGCAGACATGCAGATCAGCCAGAAATGCTTTTCCAATATTATACTTGTTTCTTCTTTTTCTTGCTTTACCACATTGGATAGAACATCCAGAATATAAGCACAGCAGGTAAAATATAAATCTATACCATTTACTGTACTTAGATGAAATCACTTGCAGTTTTCATGCATAATAATGTTGATTCAGTTTCTGATAAATACCTTATGGACTTCAGAAAGTACTCTTACATAGTTCCTACTTTTAATCCTGTTTTGCTTTATTGATTTTTAATCAGGCACACATCTAATACATTTTTATCACAGATAGTCCAATCTATTCATAACAAAAATGCTTAAACCACTTATTAAATACATAAGCTATGATGTGGTGAAGTCCATTAGAGGGATATGAAAGGAAGCTCAGAGAAACATGGCCTTATATGGAAGCAGTAGGTTGAAGTATTAGGAAAGGTTCATGATGTCCAGGCTTGCACATTTAATGAATCGGTTTTTCTGGTCGCTATATATTTTTTCACAAAAAAATATAATAGCACGTAGTGTATTTGACTGTGTTATTTATTTTTAAAGCTATATAATAGTTTTTTAATATTTCTCTAAAAATAAAAAAATGTATATTTTATGATGTAGATATCTTGACAGCAAGTAACTATTGTAATAGATTTAAAAATCTTGTAAACTTGATAGATGACACCTTTTCTGAATAAGGCTTGCTTAATGTTCAAGGAGTTGCATTTGGCTATACTAAATGACACGGGCCATCCTTATTAAAAAGAGGGAAGAGTTTGTTTCAAACGTGCAAGATGATATAGAAATTGTGACTTCAAATATCCCTGAAAATTACAGACTTTTTATCTAAAGGGATGATAAAAAAAAGAGAGAATGATATACCAAGCAAGATGACGTATAGACCCATAAACAGCCAAAGAAAGCAGGAAAGCTACATGAAGATCTTTGGATTGATGATTCCTGAATTTTTCATTTTCAAAATACAAATGTGTTTTTCAAAAGACCCTGACTAAATCTACATAGCCTATCTGTGCAGATATGAAAAATAGATCTCCAAATATGTTCCACATCAAGCACCAAGAAATAATATAACTGATCACAGAATAAGTCAAAGATGATTACTCTAGGAAAATATTTCAAATGACATTTTAGTTGCTATCTTTTGCTATTTCATAAATAACATGAAGTCAGAATTCATTAGTTACTCTACTGATTTTTAAACATCTAGTAATTGTATCTTTAAAAAAAAAGAAACAATCCAACAAACAAGCACAGACTTAGAAATTAGCAACAATATCTTGTTTTATAGACTCATAGCACAGTAATGCTGAATAAATTATAAAACTGCATCTTCTCACAACTCAATTCTATATTCATCAAACCATTTCACTGATTGTACTGATCAAAATTTTTATTTCACATAAACTATTAATACCAGTATGCCTGTGCAGGAACACTGAAATACCATAATTTACCCCCATATAAAGACAAATTGAAAATAATATAATTTCTGAAATATGTGTGTTGATTGTTCTACAGCTTAGTTGGTTTTCCACTCATAAACATTCCCTTTCCTCTCTGCCCTGGATGACGGAATTTTCATCTTGCTCACGCACGGGTGATTATGAATTTCAGGAAAACCAAGTAGATACACTCTGAAGTGTCTAAGCCGATCCTAACAATTCCATTCCTGTCAATAGTGGGGCAAGTGGTATGATTCTGGTCAATGAAATGAGAGAGGGATAGAATTCTGGAACTGAAAATCAAGATCTGTTGAACAACCCTAAGTCAAGTAGGATGAAAACAAAAAAACACATAATCATATAAATAAATGCAAAATATTTTCCAAGATTCTATACCCCTTCATGATTAAAAAAAATATTAAAAAAACCTAGTAATATATGACAGTTTGCTCAAACGGATAAAAGTCACACATAAAAAATGTGCAATACATTACTCAGTGGTGAAAGACTGGGTGCTTTCCCCTAAGTTGTCTGCTCTTACCACTTCTATCCAACATCATACTCAAGGTCCTAGGGAAGAAAATTACTTAAAAAGACATCCAGATTGGGAAGTAGGAAATACAATTATCTTTATTTGAAAATTGTATTATTGTGTATATAAAAAGTCCAAACAAATTCATAAAGAATCTATTGAAAACTAATAAATGAGTTCAGCAAAGGTGCAGAACACTAAACCAATATACAAAAACCTATTGACAGTATAGGACTAAGGATGCAGCTCAGTGGTACAGCACTTGCCCAATGCTCACAAGGCCCTGAGTTCAACTGCCAGTAATGAAAAGAAAAAAAAAACTGAATTTCTGTATATCAAAAATAAACAACCAGAAAATGAAACATAAGAAAACAGTTACCTCATGGAGGTATGGTACAGTGCAAACCTGTAATCCCAGCACTCAGAAGGCTGAGGTAGGAGGATCGCCATGAGTTTGAGGCCAGCCCTGAGCTACATAGAGATTTCAAGACCAGCTTAGACTATGTAGTGAGACCCTGTCTCAGAATCCCTCCCCAAAATTAACCCTATAATAACATCAAAAGTATTTAGTTAGAAATTATTAAAAGAATAACAAAATGTACAGTATGTATGAGGTTTCTTTTGGGAATGATGAAGGTTTTAAAGTCGGTTATTATATTTTCATAATTCCATGAATATGCTAAAATACCAACAGTTAAACAGCATTTATAGTATATGAATTATACATCAGTATAGCTGTTATTAAACCAGAGTCATGAGTAAAAATCTTACTCTTTCATATTCTTTTGCATACAACAGCTATCTTGCCACCATTAGGTACAAAATTTAAGAGCAGCCAGTAATATCCAAACAGGGGAGTACAAAAAGTAGAGAAAACATGGGCCCTTGATAATGTTATCGAGTTATTGAATTAACCAATCCTAAAACTCTTGTCTCATTTGAGGAAATGAGTAGAAGTAGATGTTTGTGATCCTTTTATTCCATTTACTATGAACAGCACCATTGGGAGAAAAAAATAAAATAAAATAAAGGCATGTGACCTATTTTAACCTCTTTACCAATGAGATCTTCAGGTAAAAACATTAATAATATTTTCTAGAGAAAAAGAGAGTATCTAAAGAGTGTTCTCAGCAGGATAGCCTTGGCTAAAAGTTTACTACAAATAAACTCCAAATCTGTAGGTAGATAAGGCATGGCAACCTCGAGAAGGCTGTGTAACATCTATAACTCTATAGAAAAGAAAAGCAGGGGTATTGAATATCTGAAATGTTTACTCTATTGTGCAAGGTAGTAACTCATGCAACCAAACTAAAGACCCCATCTATAATTCTACACCAGAAAGTTCAAGTCGAAAAGGTGGTGAGGGGTGAAGAGAGATAAAATTACAGAAAAAAATAAAGGGCATGTGGAAACTTTCATGATAGAGATTTGCATTTTCTTTATTATAATGTTTTCATGGATATGTGTGATATATGTGTCAAAATGATCAAATTGCACAGCTTAAATTTGTGTAGTTTGATTTTTGTCAACTATACCTCCAAAAAGCTATTTTACAAATGAAGAAATAGATACGTTTGGCTAACTTCCTTATATGTATGATCGTGATGTGAACATGGAATTATACTTTTAAATTTGTCTAAACAATGAGAATTATCTCAAATTTGCTGCTAACACATATACAGTTTTAAAAAGTAGTTAAATATTTTCCTCATATAAAAAATAACCATAACCTTGTTAGCAAATACTGAACAACCTTCACTAACAGATACATAGGAGATTTAATAAAGTATTATTATAAGTTTCAATTCATTTGAAGATTATAATTAACTCTCATACACTTTTTTAAAAAAATTGTTGCTCTGTTGTAATTTTTTTTTCTAAGTCAAAATGAATCACAATGAAGCATACAAAGTTATTTAACAAACGTAACATATACTTCACTCACTAAAATCATTGGAACATCAGTTTAGGAAATCACTCTCAAAAAACAAATGAAAGAAAGGGTATCAACACTGAATAGATAATAGCTTATTTGGGTCCCGAGCATCTATCTTCACATCATAACATGGAGATAAATTATTGTAAATTCAGACATAGATACCACCATGACAAGCTCCAACAAAAGTACGAAGATAATTATAAACCACTTGTGTACTACAAAACTTACCCCAGGAAATTAGCAGTAAACAAGTAGATGGGAAGTGATAGAAAAGGGAACTAAGGTAATTATCTTCCAAAACATAAAGGGCTTGCACAGAGGAAAAAATACTCATTTTTTTTATTGCCTTCAAGGGACTAAATTTAAGTCAAGGTTTGGAAGGCATCAAAAGAAAGATTTAAATGTAATATAAAAAGAACTCTCCACAGAGTCCAAAGTACAATGACCTGCTTTGGGAGATGAGTAGTTTCACATCTCTGTTGACTTTTGAGCAAAATCTGGCTATTGACTATTTGGAAATGATTTAGAAGAGATTTTTACATTATATTGAGAATTGATACTGATTTGATTGAGAATATTTCTACTACTCTAAGCTACTTTTGTTTCTAGCATCCATTATCTATTTTTAAACACCTAACCTTCACATATAGAAGACATTGATGAGTGTCTATTGGTTTCCCACTGAATACACCACTTCCAAGTTTTATTATCACAACATAGATTCTATAAAACTTGGGTTACTTAAAAATTCATCATTTTATCACTGTGAAACAAAAGTAGGAATACAGGAAGATGGCATTTCATATTTAAAGGATATAATACAAGGCTGTGTCTCCCTCATTCTAAAATTATACATGCAAATTGGATATACTGTAAATAGTAACTGGCTAGATGATCTGTAACAAGAATGAGCAGTATTTCCCTCTATGATGATGTTTTACCATCTTGCTTCACAGTTAAACTTCGAGGTTTTCTCAAAGCATAATGTGGAAAGTAGTTTAACAATTCTTTACCTCCGCCTTTTAGAAGGTCTGATCCCAAGTCCTAAAATAAGGCTTGTGAATATACATTGAAAATAAGGACCCCACATGATACAAATCTGTGGTAATGCTCTCAGAGACGGTGTAGGAGAATGATCGGCTGTAAGAATTTCTTAAATTGCCATCTTCAACACACTAATGAACAATCAACATCTCACTGAAATGATCAACTAATATATTTACCTCATCAGTATGGATCCTGAGGCCATATTGCCTAGGTTAAGTCTCAAGATCTACCATCAATTACAGTAGTATCTTGGTTCACGAATTTAATTCTTTCCATGATGCTGGCCACAAACCAAATTAGATGAGAACCAAATCAAATTCAGTGGTTAGGCTCAATGTTGACCTTATAAGGAAATCTGCTTCAGTTCTTGACCAGTTTGCAGCTGAAATCATGGAAAGAATTAAGTTCGTGAACTGAGATGCCACTGTATATTTCACTGGACAAATAAGCTCTTACTGCCTCAGTTTTTCAACCTTTAAAAGAGTGACAATAGGTCTGTCTATGTTACTGTTTGGTTGTAATAACTAGTGAGTTACATAATGTATGCTAAATGCTTAGAATACTGTTAGAATTCAGTATAAGTCAATTACAATTATCATCTACGACACCAAAAGACAAGATCAGAATCTCAACAAAAATAAAGCAAATATTTTGTGTATTTAAATAAAGTCCTTTTTCTCACATTCTCTTATATATTTCCAGCTCAAAATAATCTCTTCTAAGGAATGTGGTGCAATAATTTGAATTTCAAATAAAGATTCATTCAGGCACTTAAATATATTCAAACTTTCCAAAGCCTGACTCCACTGAGAGTGTGTAGGATGGTCTTCCCCAAAGGAATAATGAAGTCAGGCACTCTCAGTTTCAATCAAATATAAAATGCACAGGTGGTAGTTGTAAGCACATGTAGAAATTTCTATTAAATGAAAACACCAAAACTCAGCGCTTGATTTACTGGCCGGAGACTTCATTCTTAAACTAAAACACATCTGACTCTGTTTTTTTCTGATACAAAATCTCACGTGCAAAAGAAAGCTAATTAGCCACATCTCTCTCTAGATTCTTCAAGTTCTTCTCCAATGTCATATAAGGACACCTGAAAATTACCTACATAAAAATTGTTAGTTTCTTCCAAGAATGCCTTCCCCAAATTAAGATTCAAATTGATTCTTTGTAACTAAACTTTATACAAAAATGTTCAATAAGAGCACTATTTGACCCTTTCATCAAAAGGTTATTCATACCATTTAAAAATGTTTCTCAGTATTACTTATACCTTTATATATGAATAAAATGAGGACCCCAGGAATGTGATGTACATTAGAATAACTGTTAGAAAAAAAATCCTTTCTCATGAAAATAATAGCATTAACAACTACATTACCAGCTATAACACCAGTAATATTTAAGGGCTTTTACTATCCAGCAGGTTATTATACCAAATAGTTATGTATTTCCATGGTTTTTCTCAAAAACAAATATTTACTACAAATGAGACTCAACATAATGATCAGGTTTTAAAAAGTAACTTTTAAAAGGATTAAATGCTTTGACCTAGGATTTTAAGATATGACAAAATTATAATACCATTTCAAGTGAGTTCAGAGCTGTTTTTTTCACTCTAAACAGGACTTATTTCTGAGGAAAAATCATTTCAGTTAATAAAGTAAAACCTCCAGGTGCTGTATCACTTTTCAGCAAGACAGATTCATCTTTTCCAGTAACCATGTTAAATAGGCCTGCACAGACGGTGCCGGACTTGGAATCCTGTTTTCTGTGGCCTCGTGGAACCGACTCTCCTTGCTAATGATCACAGGTACAGGACAACTCACAACAAATCACTTTCTCTATGTGGAAAAATTATTCAGTGATGCTCCAAGGACTAAGCTACGCCGAACACCAGTACACTTTTTAATTTCTACCATTTGATTGGTGAACTATTTGCCAATATGTCTGTAAAGTATGGCTTTTCATGGTGGGAACCGGTACAGGAAACCAAAGACCCAGTAGCAACATAAGGAAGAGATCAAAAGTTTACTTCCAATATTGGTATATTCTTCAGTTTTGACAGGGAGGAAGGAAATGCAGAACACCTCATTGAGAAGTGTTTAATCAAATTGCCTTCAGATTCTGAAAGTACTTCAATCATTTCACCAAGAGATCACAAGGATTCTAAGGATTCTACGAGAATGGAGGGTTTCAAAATGCTCGGAAACTTCAGTGAGACAAATGCCAATAGCATTGTTTTGGCTAATAAGAAATTTTGTATCACAGGAAATGGTTTGTCATCTGCCTGTGTGTGGAGCACTTTTATACGTCTACCTTTTTTCTTGCAGACCAAATCTGCAGTGACAATCCAGAACAAGAAACAATTACATGTGCACTTGTGTTGACAAAGTACTAACAAACCATTGGTTAGTCATTTCATTGCTGAGTTCAAGAACACTCATAAGGTAATATCAGCAAAAACAAAAAAGTCATCTATCGACTCTGCCCTTCTTATCAATGCACAATGAAGATCTCCTTCTAGAATCCAGTCTGTTAGCAGCTATTGCCTTTTACTTCTCTCTCACTGTCCATTTAAAGAGTGAAGTGACGAAAATATGTGAGCTGTAAAGATGGCTCCTTTATCCATAATATTATCTAGTGGTTGGTACAATGAGATTCAGAAACTCCCAGAAGCTTTATTCCGTGACAAATAATACAGAAAAATAACAACCATTAATAAAACTATTGCTTATGGTACAAGTATATAGGTGGCTCTGTTCCTAGGGACACATAAGAAACTGTCATAATTTGCTGGTTTCAGTGTTGTATTCTTCCTTTGGTGCTGCATCCAACTCGAACAGAAACAAGCAGGCTCACTCAGATCAATAGAGACAAGAAAAGAGTGGCCGCAGCTAACTATATCTTCCGCTAGTCTGAGTTCACACATTGCTCGTTTTTAACCGTTAGAGAAATGCAAAGCAAAACAACCTGAGGTTCTATCTTACACCAGTCAAAATGGCTAACACCAAGAATACAAAAGAGCAACACATCTCTTCTAACAACAAGTGTTGTTGAGGATGTAGGGGGAAAGGAACTCTGCCACACTGCTGCTGAAAATGTAAACTAGTACAACCACTATGGAAATCGAGAGGGAGATTCTTCAAAAAATTAAAAATGGAAAACCTATTTGATCCTGCTATTCCACTTCTGCGTAAATTCCCAAAAGCTAGTCATCATATTGTAGTGACACATGCATACCCATGTTTACAGCACCACAATTCACAATGACTAAGTCCTGGAAACAGTCTACACAGCCACCAGTGGAAAAAGAGATAAAGTGTGATTAGATAGATAGATGGCAGATAGATAGACAGATAGATAGACAGATTATATGTATATATATATATATATATGCAAAATGGAATTTTATCTAGGCATAAAGAAGAACAAACTCATGTCATTTGCAAGAAAATTGATGGATCTTAACGCTATAATATTAAGTAAAATAAATCAGGTCCAGAAAGTTAAACATAGCATGCTTTCTCTTACATGAGGAATCCAAAATATGAATAAATTAAAGAATAGAATAAAGTAGAGAGGTTAGGAAACAGGGAGGCAGACATTTGGAGACAGGGAGGGAATCAGACATGGGGGGATATGATATTCACCAAATGTAAATGTAATGCACATGTAATGAATGTAAATATTATGTATTGCAAGCATATACCAATAAAAATTTAAAAACAATAATCACCAATAATGAAATAGAGTACCTATAAAAATATACTCTAAAGATATATAAATGTGGGAAAAAAGAAGAAAGGAAATCCACATAAGTGACAAGAAGATTTTCAGTAGGCCTGCTGTTGACACCATCACAGGAGAAAAAGAATAATATTTGAGTTACAGAGTTGGGATGTGCTTTCCAGAAATCCAAGCAATGTTAAGTAGTAGACGATAACCAAAAAAACACAAAGTGTCCTAAGAATTCACTCAAATTCTAGGCTATTGAAAGAAAATCTTCAGGAGAAGATAAGAAACTCAAGAAGAAAAATTATCAACAATGAATAAATAAATTTGATGAAATTAACAACTAACTAGGAGAAAAACGTCAGGCTACTAAGGAGCAACAAAACTTTGAGGGTACTCGGAAAGGTGCAACCCCACCATCAGGATGTCCTGACTAAAGGGAAGCCACAAGGCTTCCGGGAGCAAAGCTTCTCACAGAGGAGATTTTTCTGAACCAACATCAAAGAAGAAAAAGACAGAAAACACTAATTTACACAGCTAGATGAGAGGTGAAATTTATAGATTAGGTTTTTTAAAGAGCAGTTTCAAAGAAGAAAAAGACAGAAAGCACTAATTTACACAGCTAGATGAGAGGTGAAATTTATAGATTAGGTTTTTTAAAGAGCAGTTTAAAAATCATGGGTTGAACTGCAATATAGGAATATTCCCGACCATTATGAATAATTAAAATGTGAATAGCAAAATAAATGCAGACTGACTTCTTCAGTTTATCAATATTACAAACACTGGAGAAATATAATTTCTGTACTGAATAAGAAAGATGTGTTTAAAATTTGCACCAATAAAAATAAAAATACTGTTATTATGAAAAGTAGGAAATGGGCAAGCAAATGGCACTCAGAAATGACAGATTCCGATCTGTTAATAAAAGCAAGAGTATCAAAAGTAGCGAGAAAGTTTTGAGGAATGGAATTCACATCTGCTAGCGAAGTCTTACTATAACAAATTCTACGCAAGCATAATTTGCCTCAAATCAGCCAATTAAGTTTTTAAGGAAGATAATTTCGCTTCATTCTACAATTTCAAAATCTTACAATTATAACTGAAACTCAGTGATTTATTTAATTATATGGTAAATCCACTATCATTACTTGCCCGCCTATGACACGCTGCTATGTTAGGTTCTTGGTTAATACAACATAATTCAGAAATGATTTACGTGTCAGTAATCTCATCACTTAATGAAAGTCAGAGTCATACATAACAGACTAACACAATATGTAAACTGTAATGATTTTAATAATGAATGTATAAAATTTAATCAACCGAAAAGAACTTCTCAAAATACTATCTCTGTATTACTTTTTTACACAATAGTATTTTATTGTTAGCCCCTGCAAACACAGTGAGAAAATTACCTTTAGTTCTGAGAAGGAAAATGGGCAATATTTGATAGAATACAAGAAGAGAGTTGAAGAGAAAAGCTCTGGACAGGAAAAGAACAAAGGTAGATGCCTAGAGAAAACAGAGAAGGAAGAAAGTGATGCTCTTATGGGGAAAACAAAAATATAGAGGAAATAAACTTTCTGTACACTTCACAAATTTTCTTAAGGCCATCCTTTCTTTCCAAGTCACATGTGAATCATGAATCAACTGAGTGTAGTTTGTATAGAAAATTCTCATTTATAAAATGTTCTTCCTAGGGGTTGGGGATTTATCTCAGTGGTAGAGCACTTGCCTAGCAAGCATAAGGCCCTGAGTTCGATCTCCCAACACTCCTCCAAAAAACATTCTTCCAAGAAACTCAACTGAATACAAAGTTATGTTTTGCTTCTAAACCTTAACTTATAAAAATGTTGTTATTATATATAAACAGGGATATTTAAAAATATTACTTATCGAAGTGAAAAACGATCTACTTACAATTATCCGATATTTTTGAAGAGAAGAATTCCAAAAGACTTAAAATACTTGTCTCCTGTAATTCTGGCTTTTCCGATTTGTCAACAAGTAAAATGTTTTCTCGTCGACGTTTACAGTCACAGAGCCCAATAAGGGCAGTTTTCTGCAAATCAGAAGTGGCTGCATACAAACAGATCTCTGCAATGACTGTTGTATATGTATAAACTACATTATAGGTCCAGGAAAGATCATCTCCCATGCACCTTTCCTCCTGAAATAAGAAAATAGATATCAGGTAATCAAAGTATATTATGTCATAATTAACTATACAGTATACTTAAAACAAAAATATCTTCACATTTTAAGTTGTTAAAAGATCAAAATAAGTAACATTTCTAAATATTTCTAAAACTTATTTAAAAACCAGTTTTCCTTAGATAGATTGCATCAAGTGTAGTTTAAAAAATAAAAACTATAAGTAGCTTATAATCATATAAAAACAATGACTTCAGTTTCTTTAGAAATCAATGGAATGTAAATTAATCCAATGACATACTACCTTATATAGTATACTTGAAAATAATCCTTTCTAGAGTGTAGTATTTTCATATATTTTTCATAGAATACAAAAATATTTACATCTTTGGGAGAAGAATTTGGGCATCTGTCCCAAGACTCTTAAAAGAACTCAGTAATTTAATTTTAGCAACTTATTCCAAAGAACCAGTCATAAATGCAGATAAAAAGAGTCACAAATGCAGATAAAATTTTATGTATGAGAATGCCAGGTCAACCTGTAACTAACTGAGAACAACTGGAAACAGACTTAATGTTCAAAAATAGATAAAAGTTTAAATAAAGTATCTTGCACTAAACTATAAAATTTAATAATAAGTTAGAAAATAGAAAATATTTACAACAAATAGTAAATGCTATGATACATGACCATTCACTTTTATATTTAATTAAAATTATTATAACAAAGTTATGCACATTATATTTGCTAATATGATATACGATTTAAATAAAAGCAAAAATAATGTTTCTATTCAGGCCTCTTTTCACAGCTAAACCAGCAAGGCCATTACCTGTTTCTGAACAGAGATAATGCTTAAAAGAAAATCTCTCATTAGGTCCATCAAAGTTTTCAAACAGGCCATATTCAATTTGGCAGCTTCTCCAAGGACCAACAAGGCCAATACTAAATCCAACCTGGATTGTGAACAAATAGCAAAAAATTTAATAAAAAATAACAATAAGCAGTTTTTTAATGAAAAAGTAATAGTTGAGAGGAAATAGGCATTTAGATTATGTAGTACATTTATTCTCAGTAAAGACTGGAATTGACTGGCACTGATTAAGATAAAATCCCCCAGAAAGACTAATGTTTTGGCAAGATTTTTGTGTTTAGAACAATGCTCTGAAAACTCCAGGAAAACCGAATAATACAAATAATCACATTTCTTCACAGGTCCTTTATGACGGAACTCCCAAGGGCTCTAGTCCTGCAGAGTGCCCTCACGGCCTCACAGAAGGATTTTATTTTAACGTATTGCAACTGAATTTACGGGGTGAATTTCAAGGGTGTTTTCTTCTCAAAACAGAGAACAAATAAAAAACAGTCTTCCCAGATGCTCCAAAAGTTCGGTATTATTTGATTTTACAAAAAGTGCAATTTCTCAAAATAAGATTATGTTCAAATGAATGAAACACTGTTCTATATTATTGTGCAAATATTATACAGTAACTGTGAAATTATACTAGACCTTGTTAGCTGTAAGTGTATATATATTCTGAAATCTTCAGGAAATTATACATTATGTGCTATTTTTACCCAAGTGAAAGAGACGTAGTTCAAAAGGAAACTGATAAAAATGCAAATGTAAAAGTGCCTGTGTCCGGAGCTGCTTGTTGCCTTGATTTATAGATCTTTAATAAATTTAAAAGTTAATATATTTCACGAGTATATTTAAATTTCAAATTCGTCAACAATTTCAAAGGGGGGCACCTCTGATCATGAGAATTAAAAATGATTCTTCATACAGTATTCGTAAAGCTGCGTGTGCTTTCACGCAATTATCTCATTTCGCTTGAATTTTTGACGATTTTGGATACATTTAAGACTTTTCTAAACCTTTTTTTTAATATTAGGAGATGGAGACGCAGTTCTGAGACCTTCGCCCAAGTTCATATTTTTTATCCTTGGCTAACTGTCGCCGAAGTCTTCTTTGACATAGAGATACTCCATGTTTTGCAATTCTTCTTTTCCAAGCCATTTTTTAAGTACCTTGATATTTAATGCTAGTATGACCAGTGCCGGCTATTGGCTAACAGAACCTGAATTTTGTTCATGGTAGGAAATGCTCACTTAACGTTCCCTCCTCAGGCCGAATGTTCTGCATCTTGATGGGAGCAGCGATTGCATGAGTCTAGTATTTGTCCAAAATCATAAATCAGTGTACATCAAATGTGATTTTTAATTATGTCTCAGTAAATCTCATTTAAAATTAATTCTCCAAACTTCCTTAAAGCTTGGAAGCATCATATAACACAGATTTGTGTAATATAAAGATATAAATTATGAAAGCTTTCTAAGTATGCTATTACTCTTCTTGTGAAGAAAAAAATTAAATTCAGGTAACTTTTTTTTTTGTTTTTTGCTCATCCTCTTCCTCCTGCTTGGAATTTATACTGGCTACCTGAAGGTGGAACAGCTCTCTTGTAACAATGAGGACAGACGTCACCCACTAGAGATGACAAAAAGGAAGCCAGAAAGAACCTGAGGCTTGAGGAATCCCTTAAGTATCTGGATTAGCACAAGTGATAAAGCCCTATTTGAGGACGCAAGGTGCTCGAGTTTCTGGAACATGCAGAAGACCGAACCTTAATGGGTACACTTAGCACATTGTTTATGAGCATAACTTTTAGAGTCAAAAAATAAAGGCTGAATTTTAGCTCAGCCATTAATTATATATGATGTAAGACCCTATCTCAGCCTTAATTTGCTTATCTATACAAACCAAATATAGCAAAATCTACTTTTCAGAGACTTGTGAGATTTAAATGAAATACTCTGTAAAATGACTAGGTTCAAAATGCTGAACTATTTTTTCAAAGTTAAAAGATCATGAGTTGGATAACTCTCTTCTCTATAAAGGTTTGAAATAATTAAAATAAGAGGTCCAGGGGACCCCCAAGATGGACAATGATTCATTCTCAAGTACTTATAATTCATAATTCACAATAGAGCCAAGTAAAGGGGAGCAGAGTCACAGACTATATTGCCCTTTAATCTACTTGATAATCACAAGTTTGGCTGCTTCTTTTCTCTTTTAAGTCTGGAAAATTGTATCTAACCTAAGGTACTCTTATTAAACTATGGATTGAAAAAAACTCACCAGTGTCAGCCACCTATGGTAGAAAAATGGCTCACCAAAAACACTATTTTCAATCAGTGCTGCTGACCGCAAAAATTTTTATAGGTAAAAATGCCTCTGCCAAAAGTAGAACAGAAGCATCAATACTTATGAACTAGAGTTTGTTAAAAATCAAAACTCAAAATCAAAGTACATAGAGAAAAGAGCTCAAATTGGATTAGGGTAGAAATTTTAACCCTGCAGTATCTTCCTTGTGAACTTGTTATAATGTAGAAAACTCAGTACCGTGGCTTGGTTTTTACAATGCTATGAAATTACACATGTACAAAGTAACTTAAAACTACTATAGATTTCTTTTAACTGTGCAGACTTTACTGGGTTTTCTAAAATAATAGTAATATATAACATACACACACACATTTTTAGAGAAGTTGGGAACACCGGCATTCGCAAGTCTCCTTTCTCCTGGACATGTGGTTTCTCAATGAACAGACTGGGTATTTAGAAAAATGGAATCCAAATGTCTCTAGTCAGTAACAAAATTTAACATTCGCATCCATGAAAATGCACGGGTTTTGCCACCGTAATTTAGGAAAAACACTAAGCACTGAGAGGCAGAAGTTGGGAACACACGTGAGCTGGGAGAGGTCAATGGGAGACCTTCGTAAAGTGCGGAGCTACAGCCTTCGCATCTGAGCACCGCTTCGGAGGGTACTTCTCTGTGGGGTAAGCACGGCATTTGCCTCATGAGCCACCTAAGATGGTCAGCGGGCCAGTTAGCTCCTGGAGACCTGCGGCGAAGGACTTCTTGAAAGACCCTGTACTGAAAATTAAACAAGCAAGAAGAGAAAGGCGAATTTTGAGCATGGAATCATATAAGTTAGGAAACAGCACAGCCACATCAGGAGATTTGAAGTTGGAATTAAAAAATAAATAAATAACACGATCCTAGAAATGTAGTGCCAGCCAAAACGAACACTGTATTTTTTTAAATAGATTTATATTTTATTTTATAAATTTTACAAAATAACTCTTAACACACATGATATACTATGATTCAATTATCCCATCCCACCCCTCCATCCTACCCTACCCTACCCTATCCTATGTCATAAAAGAAAGCTGACCACAGATAACTAAGTTGATTTTGTAAATCAATCACAGAAAATATGTGTGGAAGACTTTTCTCACACATTCCCTAACTTTCTCATGCTACCACCAATAACAAAGGTGGTCTGTATAGAAGGGAAAAGACATACGAGGTGTGATTAAAAAAATGGTAACTGTTTAATTATTTTAAAAAAACACTGTATTTTTTAAAGGAAGAATAAGTAGATGTTATATTAAGCTAAGGACTGTGTATATTCAAGGTTTTACCTAATAATACAGATAATCTATGTTTGTTCTTAGAAATTTATTCAAGCCAACCAAAATATTAACAGTATTTGATGGCTTTTAGAAATCCTAATTGTAAATGGCTGGAAGTGAGTGTGGAAAGCAGGTAAATTTTAACTTAAAGCAGGTAAATTTTAATTTTTACAATTTAACAAATAAATTGTAAAAACAATTTTATAAATATAATCATTACAGGCAAATATATAAATAACTGTTTAAGTACAAGGTGGCATATTTTAAATAATTATTTACTTAAAATGCTACAAGAAACTCAAATTTATATTAACAGACTCAGAAGGGAATGACTAGGATAAACCCATTAATCTCCACTTTCAGTGCACATGGAGAAGGCAGTCAATATTCTATTCTTGAATTTGATCCCTTAGAAAAATTGGATGAAAGAATTTATATCTCTCTCCATTGTCTATTTTTGATACTCAGAAGAGATGGACAACATGGAAAATCTAGTCTTGAGCCTGACTCTTGAGAAGATTCTCTGGGTTATCAGAGTTCAGTAGGAGAAGGATCGAGACACACAATGACTTTCCTTGAGGAAGGCACCTCTGGGTCACTAACAGGTGGGCCCTCCAGGCAGTGCCATTAGGCACCTTAGGCTGTCTGGCAGGTGTTAACAACACCAGGACTTTTCATTTATTTCTTATTATTTTTCCAATCATGAGGTAAGTGTTGAGACATTAATTGGGGCTTTAACCTCTGCGCCATGTAAAAACAATCTTTAATGGAAATTGAAGATGTAGAGATATATAACTATGTTTATATTGCAATCCTGGGAGCAGATGGTGTGTCACAGATTATTAATGAAAAGATTCAAAGCAAGGAGAACAGTTAAGAAACTAGGATGGTCATGAAGCAATCGAGGTCCCAGCCCAGGCTGTGGCAGCTGGAACAGGAAGCAGGAAAGTAGGTCTGAAATGTAGTCAGTGTATCTACAACACAGTCAAATAATGGGTTAGATGGGACAGATAAAGTGTCTAATTTGGCTAGTTTAAGTGGAAGAATGAAGAAGTATACTAAGTAGAAATCAGGCAGGCAGGAGTCTGAAAGAGCAAAAATTCAAATCTGACCCAGTAGAAGATAAAATGTCTAGAAAGGAAAGCATAACAGTGCCTTCGTATTACTCATCTCATTTTAATCTCTCACAGACCCTTCAAAGTCATGCTTATCTCTCTATAACTGCTACACAGACTGATTTATGGGGTTGAGTCACTCATCCAAAATCACAGAAGTAGCTAAGGATAGATCCAAGACTCAAGTGTTCTGCTGTAAGGTTGAAGCTTTGCTTGCTGCTTGATAATGTAGCAATGTGTAAATTGCATAGTTATCCTTCATACAGACTCAAAGGTTATAAATAGCACAGAGGATCAAAAGATCGATAAGAAATCCAGGATGAATCAAGAGGAAATGAGGAAATGATAAGAACTACAGTGACATCTCAACTCATGAGGAATAAAGGAAGACTGTTAATGCAAACTTTTATTGGAACGCTTTCAGTTGTAGTCAGAATATTAAAATTACTAGAGTCAGGAATAGAGACAATATAGATATCAACGATCGAGCTGGAAATCAGAAGCCTTGCTCTCATACAAAACAGCTGATTCTCTTATTCCTCTGGATGCAACACAAATACTGTACGTCTGAGAAACATCTGCCATGTCGATTTATTTTTAAGTTATCAAGCTTTTTGTGAATTCATTCATGGAGCACATTAAATTGTCTATTTTGTTTTGGGAGATATAATTTTATATGTTTTAGTGCTCCACTGAAATGTCATTCTGCATTTCTCAGCACTCTTCATTGGCCAATAATTCAATTATAAACACGATTCATTACTTTCATGTAGACTAGAAAGCCTTTTGCGTCGGCTCAAACTATCTCCCCAGAGCAAAAAGGGTAGTTTATAAAAGGCCAAACACAGGGTGGAACATTGAGAATGTGAAGCATCTTACAAAATTCAGCCGTATTAAATGGAAATCTGCCTTCCAGCGAGCTGTTTATCTCTAGCTCTGGATGGATAAAGGCCAGTGCATGGCAGCTGCGAGGGGGCTCCCGATTCTCTTTTTCTCTACTTCCTCTTTGTGTTTTCATAATTTATTGTCTTCGCTGCATTCTTTCCTCCATTTTCCTCTTTCTTCCATGAGGCCATTCTATTTCTGTGATTGCTTTCTTTGAGTCCTTTCGTGGATGTTGGGCCTGGTCTTTTTCAGGCCTACAAACCTCTCGCTTCTATTCATTTCCTTTTTTATGTTATGATGTTTATAAAGAGGGTTGGAAGAAATCTAACAGGAAGATACTTGAATTATCTACTAACAACAGCATCAGAAATAAGTAGATGAAAACCATTTATTTGTATGGGCACAAGCAATTTTTGACACAATAAGTGAGTTTTTGTTCCTGCTACCGTAATTGAGTGGTCTCCCTTCAGATTTAAATCACTGAACATTTATTCATCATTATGTTACTTTCCTGGTATATATGGAAAAAGAAATCGCTCAGGTTACTCCTCCTAATTGTTATGTGATTTGTATTCTGGGCACTAAAACAAAGATATCACATACAATTCTACAGCAATCTGGTCCTGAAAATATTGACAAAGTCTTAATTTCTTGTTAAGCCCTGATGCTTCAATATTTCTAATTCATTATAAATAGATTATGTTAATTTTCCTAAATTTTCACACATATCCAGTGGTATCTTATAATATGTGAGAGCAATATTAAAGCTTCCCCAACACAATTCTGTTTTGATTTTGATAGTTGTATTACTGCTTGTTTTATCTGGAGTCATGGCCTCCTGAAAGCTGTATAGGCTATTATATAAAAGAATTTCTAAGAATAAAGGCTAATTTCTAAAATATTTAGTATATTGTTTTCATTTACAAACTACTGAAATTGCCACCTTAAAAAGACTAATCATTAGTTGCTGGGCATTTAGGTTGCTTCCAAGACTTAGCTATTACAAATTGTGCTGCTATGAACATGGTTGTGCATATATCACTGTGGTATGATGATTCTAATTCTTCTAGGAAGATACCAGAGGAATAGCTGGGAAGCAGAGGAATAGCTGGGTCAAACGGAACCTCTAGTTGTAGTTTTCTGAGGAATCTCCATACTGATTTCCACAGTGGTTGGACCAGTCTACGTTCCCACCAACAGTGGAGGAGGGTTCCTTTTTCCCCACAGCCCCACCAGCACTTGTTATTGTTTGATTTCCTGATAATAGCTATTCTTTCTGGAGTGAGATGGTATCTTAGTGTTGTTTTGATCTGCATCTCTTGAATGACCAATGATGTTGAACATTTCTTCGAATATTTATTTGCTATTTTTATTTCTTCATCTGAGAAGTGTTTATTCATTTCAGATTCCCATTTTTGGCTAGGGTCTTTAAATTTGGGGGGGTTGATTTTTTTGAGTTCTTTATATATTCTAGATGTTAGACCTTTAATGAATGGCTAAAGAAGATATGGTTTTTCTACACGATGGAGTACTACACTGCCATAAAGAAGGATAAACTGGAGTCATTTTTATGTAAATGGATATTCCTTGAGAACATACTCTTAAGTGAAATAAATCAGACACTTATCTGTACACATCGAATTGTTTCTCTGATATGAGAAACCATAGGTGTAAATAAGGACAAAGGGGTATAATAGATATTATATATAAAAAAAAGATAGTATTCAAAAGAGAGGAGAACTAGATAGGGAAAAGGGGGATAAAGAAGGAAGGTTAAATGGAAAGTAAGATGAAAGGGAAAAAAATAGAAAAATGTAAATAAACTTGTTGCAAATAGAGAGGGGTGAGTGAATGGAAGGGAGGGGAGGGGGAGGGGGAACCAAGATACATCATGTACAGGTACAAAATAACCATGTTGATTATGATCATTATGTATACAATGTACCAATACATGTTCTTGGTAAAAAATTTAACAGAAGACTAATCAATCTTTTAAAGTCAACAGCTTCTGTTTACTAGAATCATTTTTATTTTTATTAGTGCATGTTTACACTACATGATTATGTTCATCATGGAAAGTTGATACATGTACATAACACTTTTTATGACTCATAATAATTTTTCTGTTATAATATTTGTTAGTGATGGCCCACTCAGTGTAATAGACATACTTCATCAATGGGAAGTTTATTAGTGCATGTTTGTAGTACATGCCATTTACAAACACCTTGAGGAGTGGGTACATGTACATCATACAGCTTCTTTCTTTTTAATCCTCTTCCCTCCCTCCTCCTCCAAATCCCCTTTTCCCATTTTCATTCTTGTTGATACATTAATTTTAGCTCATGTTTATGACATAAAATGTTTACATTCATTGATATTATCAGGTTCCTGTACATGGCACATCTTTATCCAACTTATTTCCCCTTCCTCTTCCACTCTCCCCTCACTCCTGGTCTCCTGGCTCCCTTCCCATTTGCAAGAGCTCTATCCTCCTCCGTCTCCTATCCACACTTTATTGTCCTGCTTGTTTGTACTTTGCCTTATTCACATGAGAGATACTATACGGTATATCAGCTTGTGTGTACGATTTATTTCACTCGTGATTATATCTTCTAGGTTAATCCATTTTCCTACAAATGTCTCAGATTTGTCCTCCTTTATAGGCAAGTAGTACTCCATTATGTGTAGATATTACTGTTTCTTTATCCAATTGTCTGTCGATCAGTATACAGGTTGCTTCCACGGTTTAGCTGTTTATGAATTGTGCTGCTATGAACATTGACATGTTATTGCTGTAGTATGATGGCTTTAGCTCTTCGGGAAAGATACCTAGAAGGCGGATAGCTGGGTTATATGGAATTCCTAATTTTAGTTCTTTGAGAAATCTCCATACTTATTTCCATAATGGTCGTACTAGTTTACATTCCCACCAACAATGAAGAAGGGTTGCCTTTTCACCACAGCTTCACCAGCATTTGTTATTTTTTGACTTCTTGATGATTGCCATTCTTTCTGGTGTAAGATGGAATCTTAGCATTATTTTAATTTGCATTTCTCTAATTGCCAGAGAAGTTGAGCATTTTTCACATATTTGTTGGCCATTTGTACTTCTACTTCTGAGAAGTATCTGTTCATCTCATTTGCCCATTTCTTGCTTGTGTCTTTCATTTTAGATAGTCTAAGTTTTATAATTCTTTATATATTCTAGATAGTAGTTCTCTGTCTGAGGAATAGCTGGTGAATTTTTTTTCCATTCTGTAGGTTGTGTCTTCATTCTGCTATCTAATTCTTTTGCTGTGCAGAAGCTCTTTAATTTGATGTAATCTCATTTGTTGATTCTTTCTGTTATTTCTTGTGCAATTGCTATGCAATTGCTGCTCTGTTTAGGAAGTCCTTTCCTACACCTATGACTTCAAGTGTTTTATCTATTTTGTTTTCTAGTAGGTTCAATGTTTCTGTTTTAATGTTTAGATCTCTGATCCATTTTGATTTTAGTTTAGTACACAGTATCTGGTTTTCTCAGCACCATTTGTAGAATAGGCTATCTTTGCTCCTAAGTATGCTTTTGGCCCCTTTGTCAAAAATCAAACAGTTGAATGTGTCTGGGGATGTTTCTGTGTCCTCTATTTTGTTCCACTGATCCATATGTCTGTTTTATTTTGGTAGCATGCTGTTTTGTAGAATTAAAACTACTTGACAGTATTCTTTTAAGGAATCATCCTTTCCCTTCTATGATAAACCTTCATTCATTCATTCAATTCCATTCATTCACTTCACTCTGTTCATCCAGGATTGCCTGACCACTACTATCCCTCTCTCACTTAATGATTCACATAATATCCTCCAGGATTAAGTGACAGTATGTCTTGAGGCAGTTATATGCTTAGCAGTGTGTCCAGAATGACATCACAATGAGGCACGGGGAAAATGCTGTACCGGGAAAGTTAAAATATGGTTCTAATCACTAATAATTCTAGCATAATTGACCACAGTTTCATTTTTAAAATAAGAAGAGTTTGGTATTTTCTCCACCCCCTCAAATCTATAAAGAACTAAAGTACTTTAAAAAGCTAGTTCCTAAATATTCATAGTCAAACTTAAATCATTAGCAAATTGAATTAAATAGATGTTGGTACAATACAATAAATCTTTAAAAACTGGTTAAAGAAGTAATTAATTGACTTCCAGAATTAGACATCCAGAATTAGGAATTAGATATTCCTAATCATCCACTTTCACTGTGTCAGCCCTTATTTAAACTGTTTAGTTGGTAATTATTAGAGTAATTGGTAAATAGATTTCACAAAGTCATGCAATAACAATTTTTATACATTAAAATGTAATTTCTGTTCATTTATAAAATCAAACTACAGTTTGTGAGAGCTAAAGCAGTTTTAGTTGTTTGACCTTTAGAAAAATAAATCATATATTTGAATTCCTTACAACTATTTCCTAAAATTAAAAATGGTTTGAGAGGATCACCTTGTTTTCCAGCATAGCCTAATTTAAAATAAAGCCTCTAATTTTTGTTTTACACAGGATTCCTATATGAAAATATATTTATTAAAATTAGATTTTCTTACTTATATAATATTCTATTTTCAGACATGTTTGTTGTCCTAGCTATAGATAATATCTTCAGTATTACGATGTAAAAGACTCATTGTTTTCGTCAAACTGCAATACTGAGTGGGTTTCTTCCCTGAGGTTATGAGACAGAGTGAGTCTTTTTCTAAACTAAGCTATTTTTAGGAAAACAGGTAATTTTCAAGCCAACTTCCAGAAATTTTCCATGATCTGTAATCCCACAAACTTCTAATTATAAATGGCTTTCCTTTGATAGGAAATGCTACACATTTTTAAAAGGATCCACAGTTGATTCTGAGAGATTCAGAACTTATGTATATTTGCCTCGGTATAGGGGACTTATAAATTTTTTTTACAAATATACAATAATTGGGGTTGAGGATTTAACTCAGTGGTAGAACTCTTGCCCTAGCAAGTGCAAGGCCCTGAGTCCAATCCCCAGCACACCCCCCCAGAAAACAATAACTGAATCTTCAATTTGTTATGGACTGAAAGATAAGAGAGATGATAATTACTATTATATTAGCACTAAAAAAGACATTTAAAACCTGATATACCCACCCCAAATATTATAAAGCAATGCCTTCTGATCGATTTCCTCAGAAATACTTCTTTAAAGTTCTTCAACAAATAAAGACTGTTTGCAACAAGCCCTCAGTTAACATCATCCACAATGATGAAAATGTGAAAATTTGTCCCTTACAATTAGGAATATATCCACTTTCATGTTTTATAATCACTTACATTACAAATAAGGCATAAAGAAATAGAATCATTGTGTATTTCCTCCAATGATGACAAACTGTGCCTCACTGTTGTTATTTAACTGCATGGAAAATAAAATATGTTTTAAATAAGGAACGAAATTCATATCAATTATAAATTTCATTTAATAAAGACAAACTATATGATGCTAGTGTATACATCAGGCAAAACAGAAAAGATAGAGAAAATTATGATAAAATGAACTAATATGAAACATATAAATTGCCCTTATCTTTGGAAGTGAGGTGGAATTTTTTTCATAGTCAACTGAGGGGTGATTAACATGTAAATAAAAAGATTATTTAACTTTTAAGTACAAAGGTTTCTCCGTGAGTTACTTTGGATTTATACAGTCACTCTTACCAGCATTTTTTCTGAAGCTGCATTTTATGCATGATGAGATGGTCAAGCACGCTATTCAGCTGAGGACTGTTACTCTGAACACAACACCAAGCAGCAACACAGTGCCAGAGCAAGGGGTTAACTTCATAGCCCCCGCGATTACAGTGCAAATGTGCCTGGAATTAAGATAAAAAATATAGCTGCAAAAGAGTTCTCTGACTCAAACAAACATGAAAACGAATTTTAAATGCATATTCTTTTATACTTCATGTTTCACTAACGGGAATGATTACATAAGTGTATTTTTGTAAGTATATGTAATTAACCTGAACCATATATACACACATACACATTGTGTGTGTGTATATATATATATATTTTTTCTTTTTCACACAGTACGTTCAGTGACATGAGTTTTATAACACAACAAAAATCCCACATATTCTAAGGGACAACTTTTAGGCACAGTTGTGTTTCAAAGACAACATGTGACTTAGTTCTCCCTGATGCCAGAGGAAAGGTGAAGAGAAGTATGGACAAAGATCTACCAGCACACTAGCTTTTCAAATGTGTATTTTAACTTTTAATTAAGGACCAGGATATATGCTTTACAGGATATGATTAATGTCTGTTAAGTATTTTAAGAGCTTTTAAAAGCCTACAGATTCAGATAACAGAAGAGCTGTTGCTTATTTTTCTCAGAATACCTCCTGACAGTTTCATGGGTTTAATTGGTCTACTAAAGTAATTGAGAAACAATGATGACATAGCACTCTCACTGAGTTTTTGCCAACAGCAAAGATTCAAATACACATTCTGCTTTGTGTACACAAATTGCTAACTTAGCCAATATTTTGTCGTGTCAAAAAGAAACATTTAGGTGGGTATTTAGCTCAGTGGTTAGAGTGTGATCCTCAGCACAAAAAAAAGAAAAGAAAAGAAAAGAAAAGAAAAGAAAAGAAAGGAAAAAGAAACTCAAAGAATCCAAAGGACTTTCTAACTTTTATTCTATAAAACAACATTGCAACTTCAAGTAAAAGATCATATTCATGTTGATACTCTTAAAAGAGAAGAAATTCATACGTAAGTTCAGACTAGGTCATTTTTAGTTTCTAGTAAGCAAAGTGCTAGTTGAGTACTACAGATGTATACTGATTCTCTTTATGTCAGAAATTCAGCCAGATGCTGGAGATAAAGGCCTAACTGAGACAGAGTCCTTGCAAGACTACCGACTCTAGGGAACAAAAATTCCAGAAGGAAAGTGGAAACAAGTCAGTATTTGGAATGTTTGAATATTCCACAGCAAAGCTCTATCCTAAAGTTGTATGAAGCACAGACTGAGTCATACTGACTTCAGTAAATGTACGTATAACTCAATTTTCTGCTTTATGAGGAAGCCCATCCAAAAAGTAGAGCCCATATAAATGAAATTCTCGTCTCCAATTACTGTAGGTATCTCAGACTGGATGCCTGACAGTCTTCAGGTTGCAAACTCTTTCTGAATAAATAAATAGCTAGATGAGTTTGAAACTACAGGATGGCAAAATCGTATACAATGCTTGGCTGTGTAGACTTCTCAGTTAGGTCAAAAATTTTTCTGCTAACATACTTATGTTCCATCACCAGAGACAATTCCTGGAAGCATTTGAATTAAAAAAAAAAAAAGATAAAGATTGAGACGTAAACAAGATGTATGTCTTATTTTCAATTTGGTATGATGCTATTTTTACTCATCATTGAGAAAAATAAAAAGCAACCCCTGATGTTTGGAACTGATTTGACATTGTGTCATTACAGTCTGGTCTGATACTCACAGCCAGGTCACGTTGATCTCCTGTGGACAAAAACTCACAAAATACCACCTCAAATAATATTATTGAGACCATAATAAGCAACAAAGCCACTTGACAATATTTTCCCTAAACAGAGACAAAAACAAAATCACTATCCCACCCATACAATATCCACTCATAGGATTGCCCCTACTCCCTGACAGCACGGACTGGAGTGGGAAGCCCTGCTGCCTGAGCGTCTCCCCATTGGATCCCTCAAAGTCCAGGTGCCATAACAGATGTGTTCTGACACTCCCTTGCTGGACATCTCACAGTTTCCTGTCACAACTCCCTTCCCCTCAACAAGAAATAAACCCAATTTACCTAACTGGAGATGTGGTCCTGTTGACCTTTGGCTTAAGGACATTAGCATTACCAAGAGCAGCTTTACCAAACTTAGTTGAAGGACTATAATCACAATTGTTATGTGATTGAATAAAAACCAAACAGTATCAGCCTAGTAGACCAACAGGGAGCAATATTAGCTTTTGCCTTTCCACTTAATCAGTCCTACTGTTGGTGTGGTTGGTAGATAACTGCCACTTGCTACCGTCAGCAAGAGTATAGACAGTGGTTAGAGTGCTTCCCTAGCAAGTGCAAGACCCTGAGTTTAATCCCCAGCACCAAAAAAAAAAAAAGTATAGAAATTAAGGATACATATGCAGTAACTTTTATAACAATTTGACAGAATAATTATATACATATTCAACCTAATAAAAATTAAGATGTGCTTTTACATCTTTTTACTCCTTGCAGTAATGCATTTTTATGATATTTTACAAAATTGTCAGTCTATCATGGTGTGGAAATTCAAAAAAAGTTGGGAGTGAAAACAATTTGGAAATATTTAATGCACAGCATTAAATGATTCCCAGTGAACATTTTTCTCTTTCTCCTTCCTTTCTTCTTTCCTTTTATTTTTTGTTTGTTCGTTTGTTTTAACTTTGTCTTTTCTTTTGGCTGCCACTTTCTATAGTTCTTGCATCTTCCTCTCTTGCTGTGGGCTGCTGATTGCAGTACCGTAACTCAGACTTTGGGAAGCCCGCCTGCAGAAGTGTCCTAATCTGCTGTTAGCTGAGACTTCTGAGCAGCCCACCATCTGGAATTTTATGAAAATTTAAGCACATCCATTCTGACTGTTTGATCTGATTTTCTTTTATAACAGAAATAAGCTTTGAAGGATGAGCTCTATTTTGGCTGCTCATATCCAGGTAGCCTGTTTTTAGTTGTTTGGTGGATATTTTCCACTGCCATGAAAGGACTTCTCAATACGAGCGTATTGCCTGGAAAATGGGATGCGGATCACAGGATAATGCTCCTAATTTTAAAGAACCTGTGTCTCTTTATAATCCAATTTCTAGTATTCATTTATGATAATAGTACAGCACAAAATGTCCCAAATTTAGATAGTGCCTTTGGAATTCTTAGTGTCACAGAGCGAGATGGTTAACAATATTAGAATGTAAACTCTGTGTCTGCTAGTTTTCAGGAAACTATTTGTACTTCAGAACAGATGAAACTATGTAATAAGGGACCTACTCCATTTGAGCTGAGTTTAAAGCTATCTCTCCAAAGAAGGTTACAAATGTGACAACTGCGCTTAGCAAAGCCAGCTTTGCTACTGAGCAAAGGACAGAGTGGAAAACTCAATCCCGTGTTCTGGCTCTGCAGTCCACAGAGCTAATTAAAGTCCGCCATTTATCAAAGTCAGTGGGAGCCCTGTGCTTTAATACTTAAAAACAAAAATCCTTCCTTGTATGATGGGATTTGTGTTCCTGAGTAATTATAACCAAAAGGCTCAAATTACTTTGGCAACTGTCACTCTTCATATAAATGGTTCATCAGAAATGAGCCAAACACTTAACACCCAGAAAGATCACAAATGGAAATGGAAAAAACTGTCTTTTTCTTATTATTTATAGCTAACGTTAATGCCCAAGGGAACCATGGAAGACCTGTGAGGTCACACTTAAATAGTGTTATTTAAAAAGAGAATCTTTCTTAAATTACTTTACCGTTCCCACTTACAATATGTTAAAAACAAACTTCTACTTATAAACTATAAAATAATAAATATAGATATAAAAATAAAATGAAAGAGTTAAGGTTTCAAAGTGCTCACTGCCTCTCTTGGAAGATTTGTGAGGAACAGAAAATAAAGACATTACTTCAGGGACTGAAATTTGTCTCTGGAAACACACCAGTCTGTGAAGAACATGCACAATTATATGGCTCAGTGTGCTTGTGTTTGCATAATTGTAGCTTATTACACATCAAGAAATTATATAATTAGGAGAGAGAGTTTTGTCTAAGGTTACTTCATATTTCAGTTTTATTGTTGTAAATGCTTTTCTACAATTTATTGGTAGTGTCTTTTCAAATGCTTGAATTTATCACTAGATATTTCCTACTTTTGAGATACAGTAAATGTCATCTTTTGAATTTCACGTATGAATGTTTCATGAATGAGATGTAGAAACGGCTTTTAACATTAATCTAGCATTTAATTACCATTAAATAAAATTATTACTTCATTAGAAAAAAATAAATTGAAAGACTTTTTTCATGTGCTAAGAATTATTTTAATTTTTTAATTTGAACTATTAAAGTTTTAGTTGATTTTAATAGCATGTTAAATGTTATTACAGATAAATTGTGGGAGCATAAAATATTACACTTGTTTCTGCACTTTACATACCTTCATTATAAGACAAATAAAATACTTTAAAACATTAATTTATAAGCTAGTCTAAGTTATGTTGAAGTTTTTAATTAAATAGCTGGTATGGAACCTACAAAGAGGAAGTATCATGGCATTACTTCACTTAAAGTAGCAGTAGGCACGTATTGATGCCCCAACCAGAAAATGTGCACATGGCTGCATAAAATGGGGGCTGTCTGTTGCCCATCCCATCACATCCTAGTTCCCGTGAGCTAAACTCATCCTCGGCAGCATGCTGAACTGACAACCACCATTACTTAATCATAGTAACAGGATATACCCACTCTATCAGGTTACCTACCATACCGGAATCTGGGTTCTCAAATCCTTCCTTATTTTCCACAGTGCTAAAAACTGATTCAGAAAGGAGTTCTCTTTCACATATAATATCTAATGTTTTCAGAATGAACTGGACATTCGAAAAGATGTTTGGATACTTGTGATAGGACTCTCCAGAGGAAAGAAGTGCTATTGTAAGAAAAACATTGTGGGAAATGTTTGATTAATACCTTGCACTGTGTTCCATATGTCTTTTAGTTATTAAACTAAAATTAAATTCAGTATTTAGACGCTAAAACTGTTGTACATTTCACGATCTAGTGGATTTATAATGTTATGTTTGCCCCCTTGTGGTACAAAAGAAAACTACAGGGTAGATATGTTAGGCATGAGTTTATGTAATTCAGAACAGGATTGCATAATGGTTGAATGCCCAATTAAATATTGTTACTGCTCAACAATGCTTGGTAGCCTGCAGCTGAAAATAAATCAAGTTATAATAGACACTCTATTCATAATGGATACTTTGAAATTCAGCAAACAAATAAATGTCATAGCTTCTAACCCAACATTCTCCAGTTTTACTCCTTTTTAAATTATTACTGTTTTTAAAGCACATACTTATAGGCAACAATTATGTTACTTAATATAAAACATTGTGATATTTAACAGAACCATCTTCTTTGGGTTCTTTATTTTATAAACTCTTAGACAATCCTTGAGTTTCATTCCATTGGCAGAAAAATTAGTGGTAACCATTCTTGTACTTGACAGCTATACAGATAGGGAGCACCTGCTGTTGGTGTCAAGTAGAAAACAACTTGTTGATAAAGATAGAGATGTACCCTGAGGCTCTACCTAACAGAATTTGGTAAAAGAGCAATGAAGAGTGTTCATCCTTTAGAAAGAAAAAGAAAGCAAGCAAGCAAGAAAGACAGAAAGACAGAAAGGAAGAAAGAAAGAAGGAAGGAAAGAAAGAAGGAAGGAAAGAAAGAAGGAGAAAAAGAAAGAAAGAAAGAAAGAAAGAAAGAAAGAAAGAAAGAAAGAAGGAAGGAAGGAAGGAAGGAAGGAAGGAAGGAAAGAAAGAAAGAAAGAAAGAAAGAAAGAAAGAAAGAAAGAAAGAAAGAAAGAAAAAGGAAGAAAGAAAGAAAGAAAGAAAGAAAAAGGAAGAAAGAAAGAAAGGTAGGTATTGGTTTCTTTGTGACATATCTGCAGTAACTAACTAATATGAGAACTTGAGGTTTCATTCAAATAATTTCCCAAAACCCATCAGCCATCATCATCTGAATATTAGATAAGTCATTATGCTGAACACTTTGAGGGGTTCAGAAGATTTACAATTTATTGAAGAAATCAAACCTGTAATATGCTAAACAATATTCTACTAACAACCTCTGGCCTCCTCTTGGTTTCATTCTACATTAGGACGTGTGGTAATGGTACAAACAAGCTGGCCTCTAGAACATTTCTGTTCTTACCTTCTATTCTCTCTTCAGTGACTTTTCCCACCATTGTCTCCTTTCATTTTGAATCTGTTTCCCTTATTGTGTAACATACTAATGTTCTCTTCTTGCAATTTTTTTCACCCAAACTATTGCTGTATTTATATGTTAGTATAAACTCTTATAGCTGAACTTTTTGAAATATTTCACAATCTTAGTTGTTTGCTTAAACTTTCCTTCCCTGCTCACCTCCAGTCTCAGTTTTGCTCCCCTCTCCACTGGGGAGGCCCCGAAGATGCATGGCGACATTCTGAGTGCAGAAATGCATCTCCACTTTTCAAGTCTCCTCCTATTTAACACTTCTGCAGTTCTTGATAATGCTGATCTTCTTGACTTTCCTCGTTGGATGTTATTACTCACTCTTACTTCCCTGAATTCCCTGTTACTGGGCTCTGTTATTCCAATAGTCTAATATTTATGTTCTCAAAGATTCACGCTGGAGAATTAGTTTCTGCACCACACTCCTCCCCCTCAAGTTAGCTCAGCTACATTAAGAGGGATGATTGTTAAATCTAAATCTCAGTCTTCACTTTTTTCTAAGTTTCTATGTATGAAATTCGATATATACAATAGTTCTCCAAAATTGGCCCTCAGTGTTTAAAACTTGAACTTCCTTCTGAATTTCTCACTTTCCTTTATACATTGCACAGACACAATTCATTGCCAAATCCAGTCTCTTTTGTCTCCTCAATACTTTTAAAACTCTTCTACTATATATGGCTCCCATTATAACAGTTCACATCTTTAGCGCTCCTCTTCACCAATTCCTTTTCATCAGTCTACGAGTAAGTGTATATTATGTGTGTGCCTTCCTATAAAAATTTCGAAAAACTTTTTTAGATAGTGATGAGAAACATTCTGCTGTTCGCAGTATGGTGAGTTTGCCTCCTGCATCCACTTTCCCCTTACTCGAGGCCAGCATCTATATTGCCATCAGGAATACCTTACTAAAATAGCTATTTGACTTTTTGAAATCCAGTGTTGGCAGGTATTACTAGAGATGAGGAAACTGAGCCACAAACACTGCCCTATGTTTAGGTAGGAAGTAAAAAGCAGAGCATATTGACAGTGGCTACCAGAGGCTTGAGGGAGGAGTAAAGGCGAAAGGGGAAACATTAGCCAAGAGTACATTTCAGTTAGGCAGAAGGAATAAGTCCCAGTGATCTTCTGCACATCATGGTGACTATATTAGCAAAAATATATGTTGTAAAATTGTAAGCAGCAGGTTTTAAATGTTCTCACCACAAAGTAATAACAAGTATATAGGAGAAAAAACAAAAGCTGAACAAATGCAGTCTGGCTCAGAAACGAACACTGCACACCTACTATCTTTCCTGAAAAGTAAAATGCATCGAGTGGTATTGGCAGTCTGAGCTTCTTAAAATATAACATAAAACATTTATAAGTGTAAAAAAATAAAAGATACTCTACCATATGAATATGGTTGAAGCCTAAGTAAATGTTCTTTAAAACTTCCTAGTTGACCATGCAGGAAAAATATAAAAAGTCGTAAGAAGATCAAATAACCAATCTGTCAAGAGAGAAAAGATAAAAGCATTTGTGTGTTGCATCGATAAATGTTTAAAAACCATATAGAGAATAAACAATTTTATTATAACATTTACCTTTGGTAAAACAATTTCAGACTCACTTGATATCATGTGGTTTTGAAATAACTTTAAAACATTTATATTAAGATTGAAATGCTAGTCAGCAAAAATAATTCATAAATCATTTATATATTACATTTCATCAATGTTGAACATTATTTGTTCTACATACTTTGGAACAGTATGTTCAAATTGCAGGTAACTCTCCCCAGGTGATTTATGAGACCAATGAAGATGCAATGTCTAAATAAAATTAAAGTGAAGACAGGACATCATGATTTATTTCATAATTCCTTTATTTTCAGTATATAAGTGAATGTATATTATTGTGCACTGGGTCGTAATGAGAAGAGGAAACTTAAGCCTCAAAGCAGTGTGAAAAAATTGTTTTAAATAGCACCGAAGAATGTCACCCTGTACCAAGCCACCCACTCCACTGTGAAAAAGTCATTTCTAAGGAAGCATTGTAAAATCTCCCGTGATGTTTAAAGCAGCTAAAAACAGCTTGTTGTACATAGATTACATAAAATGGAATATCTACAAAAACATAATACACAAGGTTTCACATAAAATTTTAATAAAACACATAAACTATGCACATAAATAGAATACGAGTAGTGTAATTTGCTACATCATGGACACTAATCAAACATTAGCAAAAATTGTCACCATTCAGTGTGTGTTATGTATATATGTGTATTTGTGTATGTATATGTGTATGTGAAAAGAAATCTCAAATCCTCTTAACCGTAATGTAATAATGCAGAGCATTATCACATAAACATGTTACAATAAAATAAAATAGATGAATCTAACCCAGTCTCAGTTCTTCACTCTGTACTATTGAGCAAGTAAGTGGCATTACAGGACCTTGAACCCAAGACTGTATATATTGTTCCAAATGGCATAAATTTTAATTATAGCAGTATTTTCAAATATTTTACTATAAACCTCTATCATTCAAATAAATTTGAGGATGAACCACTAGTATTCATAAGCGTTACTATAAATTATAAACATGCACCATTTTGTAGACTTAGAAAATAAATAAAAGTAAAATGTCTGTAAGGCATGTCCAGTGAGTGGGGTGTCCTTTCACATAGATCATTTCGTGACAGCACTGTGCTGCTCTAAGTGGTTGAAGTTAAATGAGAAAGAAGTGAAGACCTGAAGGCTATATAAAAGAAAACTGTAATGATCTAAATGAGAGTATAATAGACAGCAACACTCATAGATTGAGACAATGAGTGAAAAACTCGTTAGAAGGAAGATAATTTGAAATTTTTGAAGGAATTAGAGATAGATAATTAATTAATGTTCAAAACGTAATGTGGTATAAAAGAGACAATGCTGTATTATACCCCAATTGAGTCTTCAATTTCACCTGATTCACAGGTTATCTATAGCTATACTATGCTTGGAAAAATGGCTTTAACGTCTTTAACCTTAGTAATTAACTAAACAAAGGAAGTGAAAGACCTCTATAACAAAAACTATAGTGCTCTGAAAATGGAGATTGAAAAGTACACCAGAAAATGAAAAGATATCCCCTGTTCTGGGATAGGAAGAACAAATATTTTCAAAACAGTCATACTTCCAAAACTGACATACAGATTTAACACAATCCCAATCAAGATATCAAAAGAAGATCTCATACAACTAGAGAAAAAAATACTAAAATTTATATGGAACCAGAAGTGACTCAGAATACCAAAACATTGTTGGGAAACAAGAACAAAACAGGAGGCATCACAATTCCAGGTTTAAAGTTATATTACAAAGCTATAGCGATTAAAAAAAAAAATCAGCATGATACTGACACAAAAACAGACATGCGGATCAATGCAACAGAATAGAGGAGGCAGAAACAACTCCAGGCACAGTCAGCGTCCGATCTTTGACAAAGGGGCTGAAGCACACACAGAGCAAAGAGCCTCTCTAACAAACGGTGCAGAGGAACTGACTGTCCACACGCAGAAAATTGAATCAAGACCTATATTTCTCACCATGTACTAAACCGAAATCAAAATAGATCAAAGATTTACATGTTAAAACAGAAACACTTACTTTGCCGGAAAATAAAATAGGTAAAACTCTTGAAGGCATAGGCGTAAGTACTTTCTGAACAGAACCCCCATTTCACAAGAAACAGCATTGAGAATAGACAAATGGGATTAAATTAAATTAAAAAGCTTCGGCAAAGCAAAAGAAACAAACCTAAAGAATGGGAAAAAGTTTCTGCCAACTACTCTTCCAACACAAGACAACCGAATATATAAAGAACTCAAAAAATTAGACCTCCCAAATAAAAGATCCAATCAAGAATGAGCCACTGAATTGAACAGTCACTTCACAGAAGAAGTACAAATGGCCAATAAATACGTGAAAAAATGTTCCACATCTCTGGTTATTAGAAATACAAATTAAAACACTGAGATTCCACCTTCCCCCAGAAAGAATGATCATCCATCAAAAAAATTAAAGAATAACAAATGCTAGCAAGGCTGCAGGGAAAAAGGAACACTTTCACAATGTCACTGGGAATGTAAACTAGTACAAGCACTATGGAAAATCAGTATGGAGACTCTTCAAAAAACTAAAATTAGAAAATCCCTGTGAACCACTTCTTTTATTCTAGGCATTGCCCCCAAAGAGTTAAAGACATCAAATTACAGAGATACATGCACACCCATGTTTAAGGCAGCACAACTCATAATAGCTAAATCTTGGAAGTGGTCTACATGTCCATCAACAGATAAACAGGTAAAGCAAATGTGGCATTTATACACAAAGGAGTACTACACTGCCACAAATAAGGTTAAATTTGAATCATTTGTCAGAAAATAGATACACCATGAGAAATTAATGTTAAGAGAAATAAATCAGACACAAAAGGCTAAATATCGCATGGTTTCTCTCATGTGATAAACTCAAAGTATAAATAATTTAAAGAGCAAAATAAAAGATAATAGGAAACAGGGAGATTGATCTGCAAATGGGAAAGGGACTGAGAGATGGAGGGAGGGAGGGGGAAGGGAAGGAGAAGTAAAAAGAATTAAGATGTGGTATGTGCGTGTACCAAATTTTCATGATTAATGTAATCATTATGTACTGCAAACACGTAGTAATAAAAATTAAAAAAAAAATAAACTTATAAAAGAGTGCAGATGGAAGTGGGCAGAGCCTTGACAAGTGATACCTTTCAATAAAGCTTGCTGTCAAAAAGAAAGGTGCAAAGGGAAGGTTCCGAGGTACTATCAGTTACATAATGAGAACTCTACAAAGCCAAGAAAAGTACTCACAGATGTAGGCCTTACTTACGTCCACTAGCTAGTTTATACAGGCTAAAGCAATAAAGAGTGAGCTTTAATATTAGTAAATCTGAGAACGAGGTAGGTGTGTTGATAACAGTTTAAAAGGATCAAGATGCAAGAATTACCGATACCACATGACAAATATATTCATTATGTATCACAAACATGTACAAATAAAAATTTTAAAATGATATGACATGTATAACACATAAGCAATATATGAAATGGATAAAACTATATTTTATAGTGTATCTTTTTCCTAGCAAAAACACAAAGTTAAGAAATGGAGAAATTTCACTAAATTTGTAAATATCAATAAAATAAAAAATGATCCGCAGTACAAAAAAATAAAAAAGAAATGAGAAGGAAAGGACAAGTGGACTAGACTTATGTTTTCCCATTTCATTCTTTTTCCATTTTACTCATGTTTATGTTTCATATATTTCATATTTGTATTTTTATTTTAACTTTATTATTTTCATGTTTTCCATTATAAGTTTTATATATATATATATATATATATATATATATATATATATATCTCCATAATGGACAGTTTCCAAAAATAACAAAAAATCATTATAATCTCATAGTTCCAAGAAAACTACTGGTAGCATTTTAACTCTTTTCCTCCTATCCTCCCAGGCAAAGCCTCAGTCCTTTGCAAGATCAATTGCATAATTATGTGCTCCATATCTGCTCTTTCCCAGTCTCCATATATCTTTTACTCCCAAATATGTTAGAAAGCATCTAGTTTAAGTTTGTGAGGACAGAAATATGGTCCATCTCCCCAAAACATCCTACAGAAAGGCTAATTCATGAATATTCGCTCATGCTTGGTTTCTAAGAGTTGATGATAAAAACTGAATAAGAAAAAACAAAATTTTGTATAATCAATTATACTTGTTTCATACATATGCTATACATTTAAAAAGTCCTTCTTGTCTTTCTTTAATCTCTTTACAATAAAAGTATTAGTTAAGCTAAATTTAATGGACTAGTAAAGTTTGCAATAGTCAATCATCAGCATTATAGAGTGAAACCACACAATTTCAAGAACCTTATAAAATATGACCTAAGTGAAAAGAGTTTGATAAAACTCTAGAATGGCATAGCAGACTGAAAGCACTACTCACCTCCTCAAATTGAGAAATTGTTTAAGATGATTGGTCAGCAATTTTAAATTACAAGTAGAAAAAAAATAAATTACAAGTGAAGTAGCCTAACATTTCTTAAAATGGAAAAGATCAAATCTATATATACTTCAAAAAACAATAAATACATTGATTTTAATAAAATATTTTCTTACATAATTTGTGAAATTATATTTTCTCAGGCTCTGTCCACTTGAATATTGGGCAATAATGTACTGTTCACACAGTACATTAGATATACTGTAGTTACATATAATAGAGATTAACAATTTGAAACATATAAAAATATTTAAAACATACCTTTGTCAGCTTTATTTCAACAGAATATAAAAACTCCTTCAGGAATGCATCACAACAGAGTCTATACAAAATGGATTCCGCAACAAAAAATAAGGCAGGTAGATGATCATAATCAAAGGAAGCATGGTCCAGGGAAGAATAGAGCATGTTTAAAGCTTCTGAAATATTAAAAAGTAGAAACGCTATCATTTCAAAGTTACCTTATTTTTGTACCTGGTATAATTATTTCTTCCAGTTAACTATTTGCTCATCAGATTCTAGTTTTAAAATATACCCACAAATTATTTACCACCCTTTCCTTCGAGAGAGAAATTCTACCCCTACCTTCCCCTTAAACTTAACCAGTTCTTGTGCTTCTTTCAAAAGACAGAAGGCAGCAGAAGTGGCCTGCATGAATTCCAAGGCCAGACCGGAAAAGGCAAACAGCTGCCCTGCTCCCAGCTCTGGAACCCTCACGCTGCCTTGCAGGTAATCCACCATGAATCTAGACTCAGAATCACCATGCCAGGGAGCTGGGGCTCATTTTCAGTGAGATCAGAAGTCACTGGAAAGTATTTAAGTTGTCAAATGGCCACTGTTATGTGGATAGTGGACTACTGAATAGAAGCAGACAAGAATACAGGCAGAAATCCTATTAGGAGGTTATTTCGGTTATGAGGATGGTGAGAAGAAATCACGTTTAGAAAATCTTTGCCGGTCAATGTCCAAATAAATCAAAATGCTTTTAGTTTGATGTAACACTCAATTTAATAGAAAGCATCTTCGAAATAAAGGTACTTTATTTATTTGTTATTTTACAGGATCCAAATTGGGAAGGGCCCAGAGATGGCTAATAAAACAGTCCACTGTATGTGCATTTCCTCATCTGCTGGGTCCCCTGGCGTACACAAGGACACTGTGTGGTGCTGACCCAAGCCCCAGGCATCGTGTTCTTACCAAGCAAAGTGCAGAGGAACAAAGAGGGGTACAGGGAGGGAAGAGATGCTTTCTTCCCAAACACATATTTTTCAAAAGCAAGTTAACAAAGAGTATTCTGAACAGGCCTGTTGTTACATCCCTTTGGACAGGATCAATCCTGTGATTACCCCCAATCTATTCACTGGAAAGTTAATGGGAATTACTATAATTAATTTAGGCCAACCATGAGTCACCCTGCAGGGCTGGGCAAGGGCCACTCCTGAATCGCATGACTGCCAGAGGCCTTGACACAAAAATAAACAAAACTGTTGGCTACCAGGTGGTAACTAACCACAGGTTTTTACCTCAATATCATTTAAACATTTAAGAGAGGTCAGGCTGGGGGGCTGGGGATTTAGCTCAGTGATTAGAGTGCTTGCCTTGCAAGCACAAGGCCCTGAGTTTGATCCCCGGCACCAAAAAAAAAAAAAAAAAA
This sequence comes from Hystrix cristata, assembly GCA_004026905.1. Lineage (NCBI taxonomy): Eukaryota > Metazoa > Chordata > Mammalia > Rodentia > Hystricidae > Hystrix > Hystrix cristata. Next base: position 51,228 of record PVJO010011006.1, read on the forward strand.
AGAGGGGTCAGGCTGTGGCTAGCGCTGTGCTGAAGGATGATAAAGGCAAGTTAAATACAAAACAGTTCTTATTGCTTGAAGCTCCTAGAAAACATTACAGTCTCAATTTGCATGGGGCAATACTCCCTGACCTTATGTGGTTAACATTCTGAAACTCATTTTAAAAGGCATAGACACAACATTTAGGATAATGAGAGAAGGAATTTTACCCTCTTAAAAATAATGTTATTTAATTTCTTTTTTAGATTGGTAAGAGGGTGACTGAAAAGAGACATATAAATTGGAAGGGATAAATGAAAAGGTAATGAGAAAAGTTGGTTGTATAAAATAAGTAAAAAACAAAGGCCATTTGATTAATGTTTTATGAGTAAGAATTATAAAATGCAGATACAAACTTCTCTAAGTACAGTGCTTATTGTAATTGGAAACCACTCAATGACAGTGTATATTACTTTTTAATTAGTTGTTAATTTTAGAAAAACATAATAAAGAGTATAATGAGAAAAAGTTTTTAAAAACAATTTTGCAATTAAAAAGTTGAGTGGTCAATTTCATAAATTCAAAATTACCAAAGAAACTTTTATAGCGAAACATTATGAGGTATTTAGATAGAAAAGAACAAATTTTTCCTGTGTCCTCCAAAATTTTTGGAAATTAAAACCTGAAATTATGTCTTAACAGCTAACCTGGAAAACACTTTGGAGCCTTAGGAAGAGATCATTTAGAGCACATACCGTCTTGGATTTCTCCTTTGCACTGAGCCAGATATATGACCTCCGTCCACGCTAAGGGAAGATGCACGTGCTTCCCGGAACCCAAGGTACGGAGACCCAGTTTTCTCTGTTGAGGGAAGCATGAAAAAGGCAAGCCAAAATGTACACCTTCTTATTTGTTAGTTAATTTTTATTATCTCTTGATTATATTCCAAAAGTCGTTCTATGAGGTTGATGCTTTGTGGCCAGAGTTATATATAATTTTATATCATTGTTTTTATTATTCATATTTTGAACCTTTTTTTTCAAACTGTATTGGTATTGCCTGTAGAAAATGTTAATAGTCTGAGTAATATCACTATTTGATAAAATAATTCTTACTCTGCCTTCCAGTGGTTACTTCTGTCGTACTTTCCCAAGCGATGTATCTCAGATTGTATTAAAAAATTACTGAAGAAATAAGCTTGATACCAGTTTGGTATACAACTCTGGCTACCAATGTCGATGATCAGTGCTAGTGAAAAGGAGGGAGACCGTCGGGATTGCCTCATTTCCTCTGTTCAGCGCCCAATCCGGAGGCTTCCCAGGGAGCCCTTCGCCGGGAGAAAAGCTTACCGATGAATCACCTCCTGGCGCCTCTCTACATGAATACTATTTTTTCATCAAATGTCTTAAGTGAATTATTTCAGAAGTTTAAATATATGAACAACCCTTAACTGAAAAATAACAACCACTACCACAAAAAAGCACCTTATATTATATTTCAATTTTGTGAAGCTTTTATATCATGAATTATGCTTGCTTTTATATGGAAAACCCAAAATTATAAAAGAAGAGCAAAATAAATAATAGAAAGTAGGAAGATCTTTTTCAGTTGGGAAGAGGAACAACACATGGAGGGAGGGGGGAAGGAAGGGGAAGAAAAAGGGATACAAATAAGAACTGAAAAAAATAGAAACAGAGCTTAGAAGTCAAGCCTCTAGTGAGTCAAATGTAGTAAAGGTAAGATAAAGGTTTATTTCACCTTCTTTTCTGTTTTAGTATGTTTGAAAATTTGGGAATTAGCCTCTTACCTTAAAGAACATATTTTTCACATTAGGTGAATGATAATTTATAATAAAAAAAAGAATGTAGTACTTTGTGCTTGTACTGTTAAAGTTTACAAAGTCTTTCTTTACTGTTGGTGCCACATTATATGTCAGCTAAACTTTTTAAAGAAACAGTAGAATTTTCATAACCAAAATTCTATATGCCAACCTTTGATGTGTTGCTATGGGCTGCTGGACTGTTGTTAACAACCCTATTTCCTAAAGAATTTATGAGCAACCATTACACAAAAAGTCACTGAAAATGGAATTACATAGTTATAAACTGTAACTTTAATTTGCACCAATATTTTCCTTTGCCTACTTATAATTTCTTTAAAGAAAGGTGTACCTATATTTTTATTTTTTCTTTCCACATTTTAGAACATGTAATCATTCACCAACTATAAAACAAAGTTCATATACTAAGTAATTAAATAATGTACCATACCTTACATCTGAGAATATTTTTTCTGGCTTGTTCCAACAGTTCTTTCTTCTCTACTGGATTCTGTGTTTGATTGAATTTCAAGATGAACTTTTCTCTGGTTAATAATAACGACCTAAATCAAAAAGCATTAAGAATAATATTTATTATTTTCAAATTTTAATTAATTAACTTATAGTGGCTAAGTATAACAATTTTCTAGAAAAGGTACTTACTTTTCCAATAAGAATGTTTCACAGGCACAAAAATATCAGTAAAATGAAAAATGTATGTGTAGGTTTCACAGATTGATTTTGTAACACTCTTAAATTAAGAAACAAATTCCCAATGTCAAAGGTCTTTGGGACCACTGAGAAAACATTTTTTAAATGGTTGCCAGAGTCTTTTTGGTATATATTTTCTTCATAGATAAAAGTGAAATTAATACAACTGGATTTGAAGTGAACCAAGCAAGGGAGAAAAGCAACTTGAAGTAAGGTCAGTTAGGTTAAAAAAAAATAGCTATATCAATTTTGCATGAGAAGGGAAAATATTGCAGGGTTTAGACAAAAGGGATTGCATAATTTAACTTGAAGTTGAACAGGATTGCTCTAATACTATACTGAGAACCGGAATATGGGGAAATGGGATGTAACAAGAGTGGGTAGCCATACACTTGGTTAAGTAGGAAGTGATGATGGTTTTGGCAGAATAACAGCAAAATAAGTAAGGGGAGGAGTTTTGGTACTCAATACATTTTTACATCAGTCAATTGATTCAGACTGGTGAATGAATTAGAAATTCATCATGAGAGAAAGGAAGGTCAAGTAGGATAGAACTGCTATTTCTGAGATGAGGAAAATTGCTAGAGAAGTAGATCTGGGATAAGTACAGAGAATAAATTCAGTACTAGACGTGTTACATTTGGGATAAATATGGTCATACAAATAGAGATGAGACATCAGGCAATTGGATATCAGGGGAAAAATTCAGATTAGATATATCAATGATTGAGTTATCATCACATATATGATATTTAAAGCCTTATGAATGAAAAAGGACCCATGTAAAATGTAGAAAGAATAAACACTATTTTAAAGAGAAGTGGGAAATTAGGTTGATGGTATATGAAAGAGAATAAATGCCATGATCATAATGATGTCCCAGAGAATTCAAGATTAGCATGGAATCAAATGTGAGATTAAAAGAATAGTGAAAACAGTAAAATCAGTGAATTCTATTTTTGTGGAGAAAAAAATTATTGGAGTTAGCTATTAGAATAAAACTAGAAAATAAAACACATTTATTTATTTATCTTACTATATTCTCAATTTACTAAATTAGTTATCTGTGAGATATGGAAAAAAAAATATGTTTTGCTCCTGAGTAAATGACAGTCTTACTGTGAGTCAGATGTACCCCAAAGGTGACACAGCTACATGCTCATAGGTTGAGCTGAAGTAATTATGAAATGGTCTGTAAACTGGAACCAAATAACAAAATCAGCTCTTCAACTGCCATGCAGAAAAGGGTACGTATCCAGTAATTCATTTAGTAACCATTTATGACAATCTCTTACATAGAGCAGTAATAAATCCAAAGTGAATGTAAAAACGGTGGAAAATCAACAAAATTGAGTTGGTGTTTTGTAAAGAAAAACAAAATCAACAAACTCTTAGACTAACCAAAATAAATAAATAAATAAAAAAGAATTCAAATAACTAAAATCAGAAATGTAAAAGGAAATAATATAAAGGATGTTTCTAAAATATAAAGGCTAAGAAAATATTATGCAAAATTATACATCAGTAAATTAAATAATGTGGAAAAATAGATAAATTCCTAGAACTATAACATGGCCCAAAACACAGGTGATAAATAGAAAGGCTGCAGTGAATGACAAAAAACAGGCAATTAGATCAGTAATCAAAAACTTCCCCCCAAAAGAGCCCAGCCTCAGATATCCTCATGGGTGAATTCAACCAAACATTCAAAGATAAATTAATATTGACTCTCTTAAACTCTTTAAAAAAATATAAAAAGGACCACTTCCAAATTTTTTATACAAGGCTAGCATCAACCTGATACCAAAACCACATAGACACACAAGAATATAAAACTATAGCACATTACCCCTGATAAATAAAAATGCAAGATATCCTCAACAAAATGCTAGTAAACCAGAGCAAATGACATATTTATAGGGTTTCAAATCATGACTAAATGGAATGTATCCATGAGAAGCAAGAATGTATCCATGAGAAGCAAGGATGTATAAATGTAGAAAAATCAATCACCACATTACTAAAAAGAAATAAAAACACATAATAGAAAGCAAATATACATTAAAAACAGCAATTGAAAAAGCTAAACCTCCATTTATGATTCAACAAAATAGGTGTAGAAGGGATTTACCTCAACACAATGAAGGTAATATATTAAAAACCCACAGTTAACATCGTAATCAGTGGGAAAAAACTGAAATCTCTCTCTCTGAGGCAAGAAAGCCCATACTTCAGTACCTACAAGCTGCAGCCAGAGCAATTAGGCATTGAAAAAAAAGGCATTCAAATATGAAAGGAAGAAGTAAAATTATCTCTGTTAGCAAATGATATGATCATATACAGAGGAACCATTAGAGATACCACCCCCCCAAAAAAAAATTAAGACTAATAAATTCAGTAAGGATGCAGGATAAAAAATAATCATAAAATATCAGTAGTATTTCTATACAGAAAAAACCCTGTTAGAACAAATTCAGTAAACATATAGGAAAAAAAAAACCACACAAGTATCAGTAGATTTCTATACACAAAAAACTATCCAAAATGTAAATAAAGAAAATGAGGGTATTCACAATAGCTACGAAAAGAACAAAATAAACTAATGAAGTGAAAGGCTTCTACATTAAAAAAAAAAAATGGGGGGTGTTTCTAGGTATTGAACTCATGGCATGGAGCTTGCTAGGCAAACACTCTACCACTTGAGCTAAATCCTCAACCCCTGTATTAAAAATTATAACATGCTGATAAAACAAGTTACAGAATACAAACATAAATCAGTATCCTGTGCCCAAGAATTAATGTTATTAAAATATCAACCTTACCCAAAAGTCATCTACAGTCAGTGGAATCCTTATACAATGACAATAGCATTCTTCACAGAAACAGAACAATCCTAAAATTAATATGAATCGTAAGGACCTTCAGTAGCCAAAGTGATCATGATAATGACAACAAAGTCAGATGTATCAACTTCCTCACTTCAAATACATTACAAATCTATAATGATTAAGATAGCATGATATTGACATAAAGACCAATTAGACAAAATAAAAATCCAGAAATGAATCCATGCCACTACAGCAAACTGTTCACATGATAAGGGAAAAATAATACAGCAGAGGAAAGACAAAATCTTAAATTGCAGAGTGCTTGCCTTTCAAGAATGAGGCCCTGAGTTCAATTCCCAGTACCAAAAAAAAAAAAATCTTAAATTGCAAAACTGGACATCCACAAGTAAAAAGGGAATAATTTAATAGAGTGAAAAGAGAGTCTGCAGATGAAGAGAAAGTTTTTGCAAGCTATATATCTGGGAGAGTTAATATCCAAAATATATAAGGATGGGAAAGAACTCAATAGCAAAAAACAACTAAAAGTGGGCAAACAACCTGATCCATGTTTCTCAAAAGAAGACATACAAATGTTGAACAGTATATGAAGAGGTCGTAGGCATCAGGAATCATCAAGTAAATGTAAATAGAAATTAAACATCACTTCATATCTGTAAGAAAGGTTATTATTAAAAGACAAAATACACCAAGTATTGTAAATGATATAGAGAAGAGGGAACCTGTGTATATGATTGGTGGGAATTTGAATTGGTACAACTGTTATAGAAACAGTATGGAGATTCTTAGAAAAAATAGAAATACAGTTATCATATGATCTAATCTTAATTCTTAGTATGTATCTACAAGAAATGAAATCAGTATTGAGAAGAGATACCTAAATTGCCATGATTGTTGATGTGCTATTCACAATAGCCAACATATGTGAGCAATGTAAATGCCCATCAGTATATCTCAGTCTTTAAAAAAAAACAAAATTCTGACATTTGCAAAACATGGATGAACCTAGAGGTTATAATGCCAAGTGAAGTAAGTCATACACAGAACAAATACCACACACACTCACTTTTATATGAAATCTAAATTAGATTTCTAAAATCGCAGAAACAGAGTAGAATGGGAATTGCCAGGGGCTGGAAGCAGGGGAAGATGTCAGTCAAAGGGGACAAAGCTTCACTTATGGGAGATCAACATGTTCTCGAGATACAGTGTACAGCAATGTAAATATAGTATACAAATACAGTAAAATATATACTGTATTATATACTTGAATTTTGCTAATAAGGTAGCTCTTAAAGGCTGTCATCACAATTTTCAAAAAAGGTAACATGAGGTGAAGGACATGTTAAATGCCTTGATTGTGGTGATAATTTCACGATATATACAAACATCACACTATGAAGGCAAACATCTGAACGTACACAATTTTTATCAAATATACTTCAAAAAATAGAAAAAAGTTTTAAATACATAAATAAATGAAATCATCTTTACAACACTAGCATGCTTTCATAATTAAATTTACCAAAGATATCCCTCAAGTTCTAATGACCTTAAAATCTGGTACAGTTCAGTAAAATATACAACAAATATGACAACTCTTTTTTAAATTGGCTTTTCACTTTATTTCCCATACAATGTTGTTCTTGCTAATCAGTGAATAAATAATAAATTTTTGTACATGGGTCCAATATTTAATAGATGTGTACAATTCTGATTTATCAATTTCCACACTATAGTTACTTATCGCTAAATATTTTTATTTCTACCTCTGCATGTTAATATATTTGGTTATTTTATTCTTATAAACTGGTTCTTTTATTACTGTAAGACTGTATCCCTCAAAAAATGAATTACAAAAATACAAGATATGCATAGAACACATTTTCAACACACACAATTGTCAAAGGCTCATATCCAGAATATATACAAAGAATTCCCAAACAGCAGAAACAAAGAGAAAAAATCATGAAACAATAAACAACATAATAAACACAGAAATCCAAATTAAAACCATATTGGGATGTTAGTGCAATACAAATAGAAAGTCTAACATTTAAAAGAATGACAATACCAGGAATTGAACAGGATGTGGAATATTTATTCTCACAAGCTATTTGTGGTAGTGAAAACTGGTACAAATAATACCTGGAAGCCAGTTAGGTGTTATCTTGCAAAACTGAAAAGAAACATACCTACTATCTTGGCAATATCTCCCTGATATATGTCCACCAGAAATATATGCACTTGTTCACCCAGTGATATATAATAATATGTGTAGCACTTACTTTGCATAAGAACTAAAATCTGGGCCAGGTGTGGTGGCACATGCTTGCAATCCCAGGAGGACTACTGTCAATTCGAGGCCAGTCTAGGCTACATAGTCATAGTCCAAGCTACATAGTGAGACCCTGTCCCAAAACCAAACAACAACCAAAAAAAAGAACTAAAATCTAGACTCAAACCAATTATTCATCTTGTGGCCCCAAAAGTGTGGTATACCTTTAAATAAAGAATTGGAGAAAAAAAAAAAAACTACTCTCTTTCTTAGGGACAAATCTGCCCTTGGGTTCTTTTCTGACTCCCTTCCCCCTGAAAATCTAGTCAAAGTGAATGTCAGCTCTGTTATTATAACCACTGCTTAACGTAAAAATGGCTTGTGATTGTTATACTACATCTGGACTAAGCGGGTGTAAGCAAACTATAAATACTTAATAAGGACAACAGCTGGACTTCTCTGAGTTCATGTCCTTAGTAAGAAGGCATAAATGCAATGACTTTGTGCACTTTGTTGTTCACACTTATGGACAAGACTGTGTGTCCATCTCATTCGGCTCTCCCAGCCTCATGTCTACATGTGAACAGCTAAAGAAGGCTGGCTCCAATTTCTGTGCTGCTTCTATGAGAACTCTCTCAAAAAGAAGTCTACCACATGATCCAGCTATTACACTTCTGGGTATATATCCAAAGGAAGGAAAATTGACCTAGCAAAGAGATACATGCCCGAGTTTATTGCAGCACTATTTGCAGCAGCTAAAATATGACATCAGACTAGGTGCCCAGAAACAAATGAAAGGATAAAGGAAGTATGGCGCGCATATATATATAATGGAATGTTATTCAGCCATAAAAAAGAATGAAATCCTGTCGTTGCATCAAAATCATGGAACTGTTGGACAATATATTAAGTGAAGTAGGTCAGATACAGAAAGAAAAGTACTATATGATCTCTCTCATACATGGAAGCTAAAAGAAGTCCACTTCAATGTGGAATGGTGATTACCTGAAGGTAGCAGAAAGGGTGGATAAAAATAGGTTTGATCACAGCATACTGTATGCATATTTTGAAATATCGTGATAAATCCTATTAAATCCTGTGTACTTAGAACAGTGTATGACACATGCTAAACAGGAGTTAATGATAACTGGTAAAACTATCATTACCATTTTGCAAACATATGCTACAGGTATTTTATCTCATTTTTTTTCATTGTCAAAGTAACTTTGAGTAGACATTAAAATTATTTATATGTATGATTATATTTTTCTTTATAATTTCTAGGCTTTCTCATTTAAGATGATCTCTCTCATTCAAATATCATACAAACAGCCACTTAAGTTTACTTTCCATAAATTTTTATATTTATATTTTAATATGTTTGGGAATTTATTGTTGAAAATATTGAGAAGTAGGAATCTAATTAAGTGGGCTGCTCATAACTCATAGATTTTCTTTCAAAGGCATGGTAATTATGGGAAAAAAGGGAAATGAGTAACTTTACAGTAGACAAATATTGCTTCAACTGGGTGATCAAAGTCAACTTCAACAGTGATCAATTTTGTTGACACAATGTAACGTGGACCTGATGTGGTGAGAAAGGCATTTAACCTTAGGGGTCGCGCACAAAATCTCATAATCCCAGTATAAACATGAGACCATCGTCAGACAAAATTAAAATAGAAAAATATTTCACAAAATGCCTGATCAGTATGCTTCCAAACTGTCCAGGTTGTTAAAAACAAAGAAAGCACACAAACTGTCATAGTCTAGAAGAACTAAGAGAGACACTTCAACTAACTGTAATTTGGTATCCTGTATAGATACTTATATAGCTGTAGGCTCCTGGAACAGAAAAAGTACAATAGATAAGATGTAGGAAAACATAAATAAAATGTGGAAAATATGGACTTTGACTAATAAGAATACATCAATATGGTTCAAAATAGTGGTAAACGTACCATACTAACATGAATGTTAACAATGAGAGAAACCGGGTACGGAGTACATGGAAACTCTCATTGTCTTATTTATTTAAATAGTTTAAAACAACAAAATATATTTTACAAAAAGAAATGTTGACAGGTAAGGAATGGAAGGCTGATAAAAGCCATAACTTCGAGGTAGAACTAGACACTTGCTAATTTGTTGATTCTTGTTGAGTATCTTCTGTGAGTAAAGCACTTTCCTGGGCACAAAGCCTCGTGGATTTCACATTCTGACAGGAGAGAACACATAACCATAAAACAAATTATGAAAAGATGATTTCTCAGAATGATACGTGCTATGAAGATACAACCAAAGTAGTGTGGAAAAGGGTAACAGAAAGATGCTAGTTTATTTTACATAAGGCAGCCAGGGAACATTTTGAGGAAGAGACAATTGAGATGAGAAAAAGATAAGAAAAGCAGGAGACAGCAAAGATCTCTCAGATGAAGAAATAAAAATGGCAAATAAATATATGAAAAAATGTTCAACATCATTGGTCATTCAAGAGATGCAGATCAAAACAACACTAAGATACCATCTCACTCCAGAAAGAATAGCTATTATCAAGAAATCAACCAATAACAAGTGCTGGCAGGGCTGCGGGGAAAAAGGAACCTTCCTCCACTGTTGGTGGGAATGTAGACTGGTCCAACCACTGTGGAAATCAGTGTGGAGATTTCTCAGAAAACTACAACTAGAGGTTCCATTTGACCCGGCTATTCCTCTGCTGGGTATCTTCCCAGAAGAATTAAAATCATCATATCACAGTGATATATGCACAACCATGTTCATAGCAGCACAATTTGTAATAGCTAAGTCTTGGAAACAACCTAAATGCCCAACAACTGATGAATGGCTAAAGAAAATGTGGTTTTTCTACACAATG